>CM052280.1:7543181-7727360 GCA_028455765.1 Lasioglossum oenotherae
GAAAGTGTGGTGTTTCCTGTTTCACTGGTGTAACAAGCAAATGGATTTACGGCTGAATAAGTGAGTTTTTAATTGAATCAGTTTCTGCTTCTTCTCTCGTTCGGGTAAAGTTGCCGATGATGTGGGCCCACACTGATTTCGACGACCTTGACATATCTTATACATTCGATGTTTTAAATATCTTTTTCCTTTGAAATAAAGCTCATCGGAATCGAATAGGTCATAGTACATCGATCGATTTACAATTACATACAAGTTTTTACAATAATATCGTAAACTAAAGACGACCGACAAAAACCGTAAAGGGAAATGTTGTTCAGAATCATGGCATTGACAACATATCCAAAGCTTATCGCGATTGGCCAAGAGATAGTACACATCGATCGATTTATAATTACACGTTTTTACAATAATATCGTAAACTAAAGCCGATCGACAGAAACTGTAAAGGGAAATGTTGTTCAGAATCATGGCATTGACAACACATCCAAAGCTTATCGAAATTCGCGAGAATTCACATCATCGAGAAACTTTTGTTCGTTGCGACGGTTGCGACATCGCGGCGTGCCACCGACATTCGGCTGCCGGCTCGCCGGGCTGCACGCGTCTAGCTCGCACTCTGATTGGTCCGTGTTTTTCGTTAATAACTCGTTAACGAAGCCGCGGACGACATTTTTTCAAAGGAAAATGTCGCTTGAAATGATCTCAGGAACCTCCCATTTTCGGCTCCGGAGGTAATTTTGAGACACCCTGTATATATATACTCTTTGTGGGTGCTTTTATTTTTATATGTAGTCACTAATGTCATGATTTTATTTAAATTTATATTAAATTTTTCTATCTATTCCGACACTAATTTTATAACAGAAGAAATTTTGTACTAATTGCTTAAAATTTTGGGGAAAAATATTATTAATCATTTGACTGGATTCGTTATTTTATGGAGAACCAGAAAAGAAGTAATTTTCTCCTTTTCTACTTTTATTGTCATCGGAAGCAAGTGTGTATACAAAATATCAGCAAGATTGGACTATGGGAAGAAGTTTAAAATTCGATTACGAGATTTGACCCAAACAAGTTAATATAAGCGTGGTAAAAAGACAAAAATAAAAACTAAATTTTCCTCAGTTGTGACGCCACCTCACAGAGGAGGATATTTGATGCCGCAGTCAGATCGGGCCGCAGCAAAAGATACATTTAGCGTATCGGCTGATGGAATCTCGAAAAACTGCGAATCTGCGTAAACACTCTGTATCTGCCGATAACTCGACCCTCGTTTGAACTCAATTTCCCGTAGACAGGGGCCCCGGGGTGTAGATCGGCTACCTCCAACCTCCTGTCGGAGCTGCTGAGAAAATTCAGGCGAACGAAGATTACTTTCGGAAGCAATCCCGCCGCTACGCCATGCTGCATGGCTTGTCAGACGAATTCCGGCCTGGCGTTAATCCATGCGTCGGTCAGTCCTGAACTTTTGGCAAGGGTTCGCTCGAACCCATCCAAAGTGGCCCGTAAAATCCTGCGGCCGCGGCTATATCGAGGGTAAAAACAATTCCCTGGGGGTGTGTCGCGCGGATTAAGGGGCATAAAACTTCGCGAAAGCGTAATAAACTCGTTCCTGGTCTCGCTTCTCTTTTTTTCCCGTCATCCCCGCGCGAGTTTACCTTTTCCCACGGCTGGAAGAAGCTCGTCTTACCTTTGCAAGTCGTCGCAGAACCTTTCCAGCGGGCAACCCGAATTACCGCAACTTTTTCCTGCCTTGTACTGTCTATTTACCGTGCTCCTAACACTCGCAACGGAATCCTTGGCACCTCGCAGCCATGATAATGGCCGTTGAATAGATTTAAGGGTTGCCGAGGCGCCGGGTTTCACGGACTCCACCACTCCTTGAAAAATGTTGTTCTTCCTTCTGGATAGCTTCTCTTTGGTAATTCCTTTTTAGAGTTGCAGGTATTACTGCAGAATATAAATTACCCTGTTTTTTTCGCTGCAGAAGTTGATTTAGGAGATGACGTTGCGCTCCCCTACAGATGTAACGCTCTGCAGGAAAATGTCCTTCCCTTTGGCAATTTCATTTTAGTAGCAGTTTTTATACTTATTCAAGAGTTTAGCGTTTAGAAAGAATCCTGTTTAGAGTCTTGGTATTCTCGAAGGCTTGGCTAGCACTACGTTATGCCAAAGAGCATAATTAAACTTCTTTGTTTCTGTGAAAATTTCTTGTCGCCCAACCTACTTCTTTTATTTCTGTTTAGGAGAGCGTAGTTTTTCACACCGCCACCATAACATTATTTCAACGAGACTAAACGCGGTGTCGCAACGTACAACGCGGAGAGCCTTGGCAGCGGACGTGAATTGCGAAAAACGATACGCCCTGCGTATACTCTGATTAAAGTGTCCCTCATTAAAAGCAAAAAAGGATTGGATGGACTAATTGTCACGTACCGGGTGATTCTGAAAGAAACGTAAACACGAGGAAACGCAGAAAGAGAACACTACATGGCACGCAGCGTCAATTCTTATACATACATATGCTAAACAAATTGAAACTTCACGAGTGCACAGAAAATGTCTTTCTATCTCAACAATCTCGAAGGAGATTCTTGTCGAAAAATCAACTTTTATTCCAATATATTAAAAACCAGACTGCTAGAATCTCCAAGGATACAATAGAGTTACGAAAGTAATTGCTATAATAAATCCTGTCTGCTCTATCTCTACAGGGTGTCCCAAAATTCGTGAAAATCCCGAAAGGGGGTGGTTCCTGAGACCATTTCAAGCGACATTCTCCTTTGCAAAAATGTTATCCGCGGCTTCGTTAACGAGTTATTAACGAAAAACACGGACCAATCAGAGCGCGACCTAGACGCGAGTTGTCACAGTCGGCCAATAGACAGTTGGCGCGCCGGGCCGGCTCTGATTGGTCCGTGTTTTTCGTTAATAACTCCTAAACAAAGCCGCGGATAACATTTTTGCAAAGGAAAATGTCGCTTGAAATGGTCTCGGGAACCAACCCCTTTCCGGATTTTCACGAATTTTGGGACACCCTGCATATTATTAAATAAGTTATTCTGACGTTGTGTGACTTTTATGGGCACTAACGCAGCAGTGAACGTGTCAACAACGGGATTACTTGTTCCGAGGTTCCTTCTCTCCGGCAACTTGCTTTCGGAAGATTGCGCTCAGTAAACAATGCATAGCTGTAAACATAGTATGGGATTCAGAAGGGAGCAAGACTCGTTCCCATCAGCTGAGAAATGAACGGAATTTCTCCATCAAGCCAATAGTTCCCTCGGAAACAGTGTTTCGTCCCGATGTACCCTAACCCGGTCGAAGTCACGAGCGGCAGCGGGACCCGCCACGCAACGCACTCAACTTACAACTCCAATTTAGCCAATTCGACCCAGACAAAGGACCCGCGGCCAGGAACCACGAGGATAAAACTAATTTCCTCCGACTTCCCCTTCATTTTCCAACCAAAAACGACAGTAGAGATTCAATCGTCCCCGCGTCGAACGGTTCCCTCGCAAGCAGTCGCTCTCTCGCAATTCCCTCGAATCCCGCTGCGTACCGCGTGAGTGTGTCGTAAAACACCCTGGATCCCTTTTATTCCCGGTCGATGGTATCACGGATTTAGTGACCACGGATCGGCCGAAGTATCCCATCTGGTCCGGATCAAGTCATTAAACTCTACGTGCTTTTAACTTCTTCTTTCTCCCCGTTCCTCTTCATACCTTTCTCTACCTCCCTTCTTCCTTTCCTATTCTACAGCCGCCGCGGCCCGGTATAAAACCGGGCGAGTACAACACGGCTCTCCACTATGTTTCCCATCGCCGTGAAAAGAAATTCCAGAAAATACAGCTTTCCCGACGGGGACCGGGCCGCGAGAACCACGCGCGCGCACACGCCAGCCTGGAATTACGATAGTGCCCGCGAGCAAGGACGAGCTAGGGCGAGCAAGGACGAGCTAGTGCTAGCAAGAGGTAGCAAGTAGAGATCGCGGTTTTGAACGTGTACTAAGATACACGCGTACACGTGGTACGCGACTCGTGTAGCACGAATTTAACCCTTTGCACTCGGAGCTATTTTAACGGGAAAATTAACCCTTCTGCGCGGATTATTCCGCGAGTCGCGACTTTCATTTATATCCGGACGCGGAACATTCCGCACACCGTGAACACCAAGAACAGTGAAACTTTTCGTTTGCAAAGTTCGTAGACGGACACTATTTCTTTTTTGAGCTTCAAAGACCGAGCCGGACGTAGAGAAGGACAGCGCGTGTAAAGGGAGACCGCGCGCGGCCGACTCTCCGCGTCTCTTTCTTTCCCATACGCTGTGCTTCCTTGCGCCCGAAACGTTAATCGTCAATTAAACCACTAAATACAGTTGAAATTATATCGTGTTTGGTATTATCTTGATCAGAAAAATGCCACAAATATATTGGTGAAAGTTTCATAAAAAAGTAAGTAATACTAAAAAAATGTTTATATTGGTATTACAGTAATTCATCAAGCAATGTCCAACAGCCGTGTTCTGAACGGACGTCACTGGTGTAGTAGACGCTATCTTTTTACGACTGCGTGTACCGCACCGACCGTGCCGAGACTTCAATCGACGAGCCGAACATAGAGAAGGACAGAATGAAATAAGATCGCGTGGCCGAAGCGTGTCGCCGTCGCCGGCACAGTTTAAAGGCCCGTGCGTCATCACAATGTAACACCAATATTTATTCTTCTTTATTCTTCATTATTTTTTAATGGATCTTTCACCAATACATTTTTCTAATGCAAACACGATGCAATTTCAACTGTATTTACTGGTTTAATGCGAACATGTAGCTTACCAAGTACTGACAAACTTTTGTCTAAAACATTTTTTAATTGCACTACCGGAAATAAGTAAAAAATGGTGACATAACATAACAGGTACACCCTGTATACACGTGAAATAGGGATCTCTAGTAGCAAGCTTCACTTCGGGCTGCAAAACTTCGAAAACTTGGCCATTATGGCCACCGACGGTAATGCGGCTCATTATTCGATGCGGCACTATCGCCGCGCCGTTTACATGGACGTTACCTCGCCAAGTACGCGATACGATCCTCGTCCTTGTAGTTTCACTTTAACTTCGGCCGCACGCGTTTTCCGCACCGTGAACGGTTTCCTCGTGTCGTTCGCTGTTGCTACTATCGGAGACTTTGAATGGAGATTCTGTTAACTCCCAGATAGCGTTGTTCCAGTGGTTTTAACGAACGAAAAGATACGGAGAGAATGATATTCATGTCTATAAACTAACGTGTAAATGGATGAGAATAATGCTGGCGTGAATGCACGAGATTTTAATGCATTCTAATTCCGATTTACGAGCCTGAAGCGCAGAGCTGAGGTTTTCTTGAATTTAAGAATCGGACAATTTCCTTTATTGGAATTCTGTAAAAACGACTTTCCGAATTCTTGAAATAAAGCCTCACGTTTAAATTATAAATGGGAGATTGATCTTAAATGAGATTTCAAATCTGCACCTGGAGACTGAAAATAAGTGAATTGGAAATGCTGAGAGACGTGGAGGATATAGTGCTATTAACGATCAGGTGTTTAATTATTTACCCATAAAACTGTTATTCCGGTCGAATTGGTTCAGTGACACAATGATTCTGCAATGGTGTCCAAGATCGTTCTTTTCGAGCTTTATCACAGTTCGGTAAGCTCGGAAAGTGGTCCACTGCTATTAAGAATGCAATAGTGAGTTTGTGTGGGTCTTAAACTCCAATTCCCAAGCGATTTTAAACGCTCGTCCCTGTTTTATGGTAGCTGCTGGACGCTTTAGCTAAGGTCTCTCATGTTAATAAAGATGAAGAGATTCCAATATCAGTCGCGCAACAGTGGACATCGTCTCACGTACCATTACCTGGTTCCCACAGTTAATAAGAATCCCTCTCTGTTACTCTCGAGCTCCGTTCCCCAACGTTCTTTTTATCATTTTTCATAATATAATTCTTCTGTGCTTTCCCTTCGGAGATCCCCTTCCCTAGCTTTTTTTTCCGGTTTTAAACTCTTTCTCCCCTATTTTCTCCCCGTTTTTCCCTCATTATCTTCCGCTCGCGTTCCATCTAATCCTTCTTTACTCTCAATTCTGAAAGTGTGTATCTTTTAATCCATTGCACTCGAAGTCCTTTTAATTTATTAGGTTGTGATATAAATAAGTTTAGCTGAGGCCATAAAAGCGTTCTACTTCCAAGGATTCGGTTATAACTCATTGCAGACGTAGATAATTGTGTTTGAAAAGGGGGCATTTGCAGTTAGAAATTGTACGACTGATTGAATACGATTTTGCACTTTATTAACACATACGAAGGAATCATAAAGAGTTATATGAAAGGAGATTAAACATCACGTCTTTATGTTACGACCCAATTATAAAATTTACCTCTTTTAGTAGTTACCTTCTTGAGTAGATTTGTTCCAAGAATTAATATATCACTCATACACAAGAGAAACGTTACAACTTCTGTTTCTTTCCTCACACAAAGTATCATTTATATATTTGAAGAAAAATGTCACAACTCTCTAATATTTTTGTATAATTATTAATTTTTATTTGTTTTTACTTGCAGCCACAGCTATTTAGTGAAACTGCCAGAAGACTTTGAAGAGCTCGGGTCCCATGGAAATCATCGACACAGATTTCTCCAACACGGTTTTCACCGACATTTCATTAATTTTTTATTAATTAATTCATTCATTCAAGAACACTCTGTTTCATATTTCGTTTTTCCACTGATTTTCATTCAATCCACATTAATTAATTAATAAATACAAAATTAATGAAATGTCGGTGAAAAACCGTGTCGGTGATTTCCATGGGACCCGAAGAGCTCTCCTGTAAGATTTGTATTTTTTTATTTGTGACATTTTTGAAATGTATTTTCTAGTATTACCTGAAGCCAGTAGAATGGCGGTCCTCCGGAGGCTAAAGTAAAAACAACTTCTTTTTCCATTTATTATCCTCGAGAATGAAAATATCTCGCTGGAATGCTCGCGTCGTTTATCGGTCGACCCGGTATCAAGCGTTGATCCGGGTCGAAGAGTGCGCGAACCGGCAGGCTGTTTATTAATTATGCGAGGATTGCGTTCGTTAATTCATCCCAGTTTACGCCTTGCCGGTAAACAGCCGATATGCCGATAGCGGAACAGCTTAGTTTCTGTGAGGCTTGAAACGGATTCCGAGTTCAAGCGGTAATATCGTGGCGGGCCGCGCGGTGCGGTCTTAACGAGGGCATCGAGCCTCGTTACCAAGCCGATAATTAGATACGAGGAAGCCTCTGATTGCACCCGTCACCTTCTTTCAAAATTTCCACGTGGCCTTTGAGGCGGTGGACAAACCGGAGTACGCCGTGCCGGTAGACACGCGGTCGATAGGCCTCGCGATAATGATTAAATACGACGAGAGGACCGTTAATCTGAAGTAATTGGAGGATCGTGACGATTAAACGAAAGAATAACGAGACTTGGATTAATGAGACTTTAGTTGACGAAGAAGATGTGTATGTGTGGAAACGAGGATTGGAAAACTGGAACGAACTTAACTGCTCCCCGTAATTGGCTTCTCGGGGATAAGAAATTTCAGCAATTTGTCCGCGAATAAGATAGGCTGCTGGCACTCGCTATTTAAAAGATACGAGTAGAGACTGGCTGGCGGAGCGAATAAGAGGAGATCTTATTCTCTTTGTAGTATTCAGAAATAAGTAGACTCTCGTATGACGCGATGAAAAAGTTGTTTCAAGACACCGTACCTAACTTCCGTTTTCGCCGACAACATTTCTGCGAGTCCAGATTTGTCCGACAATAGCTTTGGCCGAAAACGCCTTTAACCGACAACGATTTTGACCGACAAAGAATTCGATCCACAACAACTTAAGACGACTACCGTATGCATTATAATACAGTATTATCATATGTATTATCATACAGTATTATCATACTGTCTTTCAAGTCGTTGTGGATCAAATTCGTTGTCGGTCAAAATCGTTCTCGATCAAATTCGTTGTCGGTTAAAGGCGTTGTCGGCCAAAGGTATTGTCGGAGAAATCTGTGTCGGTAATTTCCATGGGACCCCTTCATAAGAAGTCTGCTGGCAGCAATTCGAATGAAATACGGTAACACGCCATCCGATTGGACCATTCCCCTCGCACTTTTGTTACTGGCTGAATTATTGGCTAAAGTGTGTGACGTGAGCCTAACCTTTCGCTACGAGCGAGGACCCCCTTTGCGTCCCTGTGGCGTCTAATGAGACTTCCCATGAAGAATAGCGACACCCACACATGACCGACGTGGCAGTCACCGTGTTAATCGTAAGCTAGAAGCTTGTCCCCATTAAGATTATTTACGTAGTTCAGCCAAATGACTTCGGTCCAGTCGGATTAGCGATTCGCGACACCGCTGGCGTTGCCGCAGTCTAACTACAGCATGATCTGAAAAGCTTCATTGAATTTCCAATCTGGTCTTCGAATTTGCACCCGTGCAGAGTCCCTCGAATCCGAAATTCCCAGTGGGGGTCGGAGATTTCGTGATTTGAGTATCCTGGATGGCGGAAGAAAGGGGAAACGGAAGAAGAGCAAAGGGGAGAACGCACACGGACGCGCCGAGCTGGTTGTGTGGATACTCCGGTACCAATACAATGAAGTATCCAGACACGAGCACACAGGTGAGCCAATCCTCGCGTACAGGGGCATGGATAGGGATGCCGTACACTGTCGGCCGCGTATTTGAAGAGGTCGCCGCGCGGTTCATGGAACCGAAGGCGGGCTGAGAGCTCTCATCGTAAAGACGGTAGGCTGGGAATATCACGTGCGAGGCTAACATGTCCTCAGGGAGCCAGGAGGGTGTCTCCTATGTGTACATAGCTGGTATCCAGGGACGCGTACGCGCCGCAGTTCCTTTCCACCACATTTATGACCGTCCCGTACACATCGTCTGCACGCGTAAGCTGCCCTAGGCAGCTTAGGTCATTCTTCCAGGTTTTTAAATGCCGACATGCCCGTCAGATTTTTCCGCCACTCGAACCGGCGCGCCGATTAAACTTTAAGGGACTCTCCCGCCCCGATAACTTGCCATATTTATCTGAGGTAGACTCGTCGCGACATTTTTGCCACGTGACAACGTGTCCTCGATGACGTTTGTCATCTGTAACTCGTCCGCATTATAACACATCACTCATAAAGTCTCCGGTCTAACTAAGAAAAACAAATTTTTCTTTAGAAATTCCACTTTATTCATCAACATACTCTCCTTCAAGAGTGATGCATTCATTCCAACGCTCCTCTAACTTCTCGATGCCCTTCATGGAAAACGATTTGTCTTTGGTTCTCAAAATAAGCCTCAGTTTCGGCAATCACTTCTTCATTTGAGCCAAATTTCTTTCCCTGGAGCATCTTCTTCATGCCTCCAAAAAGCCAGTAGTCGCGGGGGGCTAAATCTGGAGAGTACGGTGGGTGGGGAAGCAATTCAATCGTAATTCGTCCAATTTAACCATTGTTTTCATCGCGCTCTGAATCGTCGACGCGTTGTTGTTTCTGGTCCGGTATGAGCCAACGGGGCAATCACTTCGAAAGCAACTTGCGCATGCCCAAATTTTCCAATTTTTAATTGAATTAAGATAAACTAAAATGCCGCGTATTTTTTTTTCATATCGAATCTCTCGTATATCCGATTTGAATTAAGCCCAATTACAGCTGAGTTTCCATGGACCGCTAAACTGAACTTCTCGGTTAGAGTCAGCTCTCGTCCGTTCAACCATCACTGGACAAAAGCTCGAAACGTTCACTCTGAAACGAAGTGGCCCTCAGTCGCGAATTGTCTCTGCACGCATACAGGGGTTTCCCTATTGACAATGAAATAAATAGACAGCTGAAGCGATAACATTTCGGGAGAACTCGAAAAATGAATCGGGATTTTTCAGGACCTCTTTTCAGCCGAGTCTTAATTAAGAGAAGTATAACGAGGATAACCGGATCCGGGACAAAAGCGTGGAGAGGAATAATGTGCATTGTCGTCCGCCGTAACAATGAAAAATTCATCGTGCTGTGTTTTATCTCGCTCGAACGGAGGATCAGCAGTCAGTTATTCCTCCTATTCATTCTATTTTATTGTAGACGAGAAAACGGAGTCGTCGCCCGTCCAAACAATCGGCCGCCCAATACGCCCGATCATTCGTCCGATGGAGTCGCTGATTTCCTGTTAATTCAGAATTTTTATCGTCATCCCGTCTGTAGACGAGTCCGAGCAGTAACTCGAAAATCTGACCTGGTTTCGACAGCTGGAAGTCCGACGGGAGCGTAACGAAGTGCTTTCGATGCCTCGGCACCGCGCCGCTTGCATTCCGCTCCACCGCGAAATGCACGCCGCATCGCGTTCTCGCCCGAACGGATGCCGAATTTTCGAAAGATGGGTTCACCGGCCGGAATTCCGGGTACCAAAGATATGTACGGTGTACCCCGCAAGAATAGGCGGCTCCGCGTGCATTACCGGTCATAACAATTGCGATCGCCTCATCGGATTCCCCGCGAACGGCTTCTGAGCAACGGTCCTCGCTCTTTTCGCAGGTTCACCTAAACCCCTGCATCACTATGTGTCTCGTTACTTCAACCTTGTTCGAGCACGCGCGCTTCCATAACCTCGATCTTCAATAGACAATACGCGGTAGTTATTGCATCTTTAACAAACCGTATCACTAGGACATCAAATACAGACCTCGACAAAATAATACGACACCTAGCATATTTTTAAATTTCTTATATTTAATGGTGGAAAGTGTACACTCCGTTATATCCTGAATACTACATACTATCTCCAAAGTAAACACGCAAAATCGTAGGATCGTATCACATACCATAGCAAAATTAGAGAAAGATATGTGAACTCGGACTGATATTGCTTCGACAAAAGCATAAGACGTTTGGCTTATTTTCCAATCATGTGACTTCTACCATTAAGTGTTCTACTGCGAACGTATTCAGACGTTAAATCTTGTGATTTTCTTACATTATAAGTACATTTAGTACAATGAAAAATAAAGAATAGGTCGAGGAAAGCAGTTAGATAAAAGTGAGGTCGATCGATTCGTTCTGTTGCGCACGGAAAAATATAGTATTAATAAAATTGCGAAATTATTAAACAGAAGTGAGTGCGCGATATATAATGTGTTAAAAAATCCAAGTGCTCATGGAGAAACGGAAGGAAGTGGAAGACACAGCGTTACTTCCGAACGTGATAAACGTGCAATTTTGCGTGTTGCGTCGAATTTTAAGGACACAACAAGACAAATAGCCGAAGAAGCAGGTGTGAACACAAATTTAAGAAATGTACAGCGCATTTTACAAGGAAGCAAACACATTAAACGGAAGAAATTAACAACGGCCACCCTTAATGGAGAAACACAAAGCAGCACGACTAAAATTCGCTTGTGAACAAGTCCACTGAATGAAAAACTGGAAAAAAGTCACTAGTAGCGTCGAGAAAAAATTCAACCTAGATGGCCCTGACTACTGGGCCTACATATCTTTTAGTTTCAAGAACAGTCGTGATGAGCGCTCTAAAAGTTTCCAGTCCTGTGCAACAATTGCAAGCAATATGGCGTGCGAGAAGCATCATTTGCGTCATTGCTTGCTCTTTGCATTCCAGCTTAGGAATTAAGCTGTTGAAGCTACTGAAATGGTTTGTGCGGCACTGGGAGAGAACGCTGTATCTTACAGAACATGCAGAAAGTGGTACCAAAGATTTCAAGCCGGAAATTTTCACTTGGAAGACGACGATCGTTCAGGTACGTTAGAGGAATTGCTCAACGAAAATCCGACCCAGTCGCAAGAAGAATTGGCAGAATGATTGGGAGTCACCAGACAAGAGAGATTCTAATACATTTTATGTACGTAAAATGTAATAAAATCTTGAATTTGGATAAAAAAGGGGAAAAAATTGTGGGTGGATCACAATGAATTAACTCGTGGATGGACAAAGAATTAAATGTATATTTATATATTAAGAAGATATTGAATAAATGTATGCTGTGAGTTATAATAATATAATATTGTCTCTCGCGACACGTGTTCTCGCACAACGCACTGTCTGTCTCTCTTTCACTCTCTTACTCTCACTGTTTATACTCTCGATTGTCGGACGTCTATACTCTCTCATGTCTCACAATACATACATTCTTTCGTTCTCTCGACTCTTACTCGTTCCGCAGTCAAACATAAACATCATGACATATAGAACGACTTTCATACATTACGATTCTCATCTATGTTATGTCCAATCCTCAATCCGCTTCGCACCTAAAACCTAATCCACAAAAACTTATTTGCACACCTAGTATGTACAAATAGTTTCTTCGAAATCGAATTCTTGTTTTCCGACACGAATTGCTCGTAGCAACTATGTATAAGGTAAAATACAATTCTCTGCATAATGAAACGGTAGTACTCTTGATTGAAGGAGGACTGTTCCAAGCATTTTTCCCCTGGAAAGCAGAGTTTCCCCCTGGACGAGGACACAGTAATAAAACAGGATGAAACGAACACGAGGCGGTAATGGAAATGACTTTAATCGTTTGTTTGAACAACCGTAGACGAGCGCGTTCCGCGTCGTGTGCGTCCTCTGTTTTTAATAGCGTTTAATATACCGCAGAATGTTTCTGAACTATGGGTAACAACTTCACCGTTGAATAAAACTCAGTGAATGGACCGAGAAAGTTTTAATAAACACCGGTCGGTGACCTCATATCGGGGAATATTATCACAGACGAGGCATAAGAATAGACCTCGCATCCAATGTGTTTTTGTAAGCCAACTTTGTGCTAACGCCCTGTTGCTATTGTCTGTTGCTGTGATATTATCAGGATATAGGAATAATATATCAAGATTGTGGACAATATCCCAAAAAATTGTATGTCGATATACCAAGACCTACAAAAATCATGTTTAAATATAGAATTTTTTATACAAAAAAGTAGTGTAATAATTAGACTGCGGATCTTTATGCAAAAAAACTTATTAAAAACCACGCTTGTATTAGCATGCACTAAAAAGGAGAAAATAACCAGGTTCTCCATAAAATAGCTGATCCAGTTAAATGATTATGTAATAATATTTTTCCTCAAAATTTTAAGCAGTTAGTTCAAGATTTCTTCTATTATAAAATTAGTGTTGGAATAGATAGAAAAATTTAATATAAATTTAAATAACTATAAAAATGAAGGTGTGGAGCGTTAAACTATATTGACGTAATCTTCGTGGGCGCTCCACGCATTTATTTTTATAGTCACTAATGTCATGATTTATCTAAATTTATATTAAATTTTTCTATCCATTCCGACAAAACTTATAACAGAAGAAATTAATTAATTGCTTAAAATTTTGGGGAAAAATATTATTAATCATTTAACTGGATTCGGTATTTTATGGAGAACCAGGAAAAAATTATTTTCTCCTTTTTAAAAAGTTTTTTTACATATATTTTTATTTTCTACTTTTATTGTCATCGGAAGCAAGGGTGTATACAAAATTTCAGCAAGATTGGACATTAGATTGGCAAGTTAATATAATCGTGGTAATAAAATGAAAATGTTCTGCATTAATTGTGGGAGGCAGAATTAAAACAAAAATTGATTTCGTCCCCTAATGACTTTGTTATATTAAAAACAACAACACAATATTCTTAAACTTTCCTAATCTTCTGCTGTTCTATGTTTCACCCAACCAATTCTTTTATAAATGCATAAAGCTCAGCAGTCTAGTAATAATAATATATAAAACGAACGGTAATGCTATTGTGATTGCAATTTATTGCAAGTAGAAACAACAGGAAGGTCATGCGCATTTGCGTTACAACTTCGTTGTGTCTTTTAGCAAAATAGAACGAAACAGAGAAAAGCCGCGTGTACCAATTCGTATTACTTGAAAGTAATTAGGAAATCGTTTCTGCGGTGAAGTAACAATCAGGTGCTTCGCGTGGAACTTCATTCCGGAAGCAATATCTGCTCGCCCTCAACAAAATTCGATTTCTTCGGAGCTTCGACCCGTGTTCTCCCATTCCAGGTTACACGGACGCGAGAAACAGTTACGTAGAATCCCCCGCAGTTGTTTCTGCTTCACAGTTACCACTAAACCCCCGCCATTCTTACATCGCACCTAATTTCCATTTACATCCTTTGTTACCGCCTTCCTATTTCCCGCGCGCATTCTTAATATAAAATTCGATACCTCGGCTGCTCCGTTGATTGACTATAAAATCCTCTCATTCTAAAATCTAATCTTTCTGGAACTGATACCTTCCTCCCTGAACAGTAACGATTTAACTATTTTAACATTGGCGAATAAAAGAGATATCCCCGTTCTAACAATACGAGAACCTATCAAACAAACCCTTATAAAATGTAAGCATAAACAATTACTTCTACAGTGGTTGAAAGAACGATAAGGAGTCGAGCTTTCATCGTTCGTAACGACCACATAAAATCTTCCTTTGTGGAAAAAACATTTCTCCATTAAATTCCTTTAGCTATACCGGAGCTACCTTCAACTCCATTTTCAGAATTTCAATCAGGCGCTCGAACCGAATTGTTTTTTAAATCTGATTTACATCGATTTCCCTTATAACCGCAGGTTCCATCAGGGAAACTTTTTTCGTCGGGGACGCAGCGAATGCTTTTAACTGGAAACACAATTAAAGCCCTCAACAATCGATCGGACGTTTCCCCCTTAACGAAACATTAACCGTGATACCTGTTCAGGTAACTAACTATCAGCGAAAAAAAAGAGGAGATACAAGCTGATTCGCGTGGATCCGCTTTGCTCCCGCGACCTGCGAGAGTATCGATCCGTCCTCGAGTCCAAGTTCGTTGGCTCCATGTGATCGAAGATTAAATGTCGTTGCCAACTGCAGTTTCACTTTTCTTCCATCCCTGTGCTTTTTCATCCCCCTTCTGCGCGTTGGAAACACTCGGCCAGAGGAAAAACGCTGGCGAAACACGTTCTTCGAATAATGTTGCCCGACGGGAAAAATCAAAGTTTTTAATAGCGACAATATTTTTATGTTCCTGTGTTGTGACGCAAAAATATATTTCATTTCTTTGTTGCACTGTAACTCAATTATATCAAAGATATTAAATATAGAACTGGAGTTCGAAGTCCCACTTGCGCATTATAACAACGAGGAACAAAAGTTTCAATAGAAATATTATATATATATATATTTATATATATATATATATATATATATATATATATATATATATATAGTGAAGCACGTATTACAATAGGAGCCGCACAAAGTCCACACAAAATCAATCTTGTGATTTTTAGGAAACATGTACCAGTTACTTCCAAGGCTCGGTAGGTTTAGTGTTAAAAGGCAATGCAAACTAGTCGCGATAGTGCTGGGTTGCTACCAAGCGAAGAATGTGGAGTAATGGACATGTATTTCATAGCTGGTTTCGTAAATTTCTCTATAAATAACACGAGGCGCCGGAATGAACGCAGGTAGACGACTTAGCAGTGTTGCGTCCCAGGGTATTCAAGGCTTTTTACGAAGAGGAGTGGTAGTCGCCAATAGGGAGCAATATAGCAGGTATTCGAGGAATTTACAATCTCGCTCTAATTAACGTCCAACAATGTTGAACTATTCGAGACTTCCGGCGGCGACACTCGATAAAACCAGACAAGACCCGAGAACAACCGAGTCCCATGGCGGAGGCAGTCTGCGCGCGACAGACATGTCCGACATTGCAACCGAGGTCCTTCCACTTTGATCGCGAACCGTTTAATCATAAATCGACATTGTTGGCCACGATCTCGCGGAAAAAGGAGGAATTAATGACTGGTGGACCTTTGACCTCCTCCTTCCGGCGATTACATGCCGTCCAAACTGTCCCGGATCGTTATCTTTTCCCCATTGTTCCTTTCTGCGAGACGAGTTTCGATTGGATTTCAGCGGGAATTGATCTCGAAGAGACCCCCTCCCCTCTCTGAGCTTTGCGAAATGATATCTTCAGCTCGTTTCCGACTTGACGAAGACGAATCGGAGAAGTTGGTCCTTCGTTAACTTATTAATGGTGTGATCGATCTTACACATCCAGGTGAGCAAGATCGAGGAAGAAGCATCTAAATGGACTGATGATTGATTTCCGAAAGATGCTGGTCAATATACATTGAAACAATGGAGGATAGATTAGGAAGGGTTAGTGCTTTTTGATAGAAAAGGTTCTCGGGCTAGGATAAAGTTGTTTTCTTTATTGTACCAATTATTCGTACGAGGATTTCGAATTTCTATCCGACGTGAACGCTGCTCTCTCATGGCGGTTTTCTCACCGGCGAACGTGAAAGCGCTCCAAAAATTATACCCAGCCCGGCGAACATACAAAAGTGGTATTCATCTGGTTTTGCACGGTTACGTAACGGCGTTACACTGAAAAGAAGCGAACAAACCGAAGCTCTCTATTCAATCTTTGAACGAGCTGTCGCGTGGCCGTTTCTCGAACGAGAACGGCTCCCATCGGGCGCCCGTGGATCGTATAAAATCGCGCATAACTTGTCCCGAATCTCTTGCCATACAAACAAACGGTGTCTACGACGTGGGCTATAATGATATGGTTCGGGGAATACAAGAGCGAAACGGCTTCTCGGTAGTTCGCGGACCTCCGACAACGATACTACCGGCACGTCGGGTACGTCGGGTACACACACCTTCCGCGGTGTATTCCCTTCGGTCCGCAGCGCAGAATCGCATGCAACCCCGTATTTTCGACAAGGAAGAAATACGACGGTGTGGTCGACGTGGCGACCCAGCCAACCGACTCGTAGTTAGGCAATAAAATGTGTACCGACAGCGACCGCTATAACTCTATGACATAATTATCTCGCGTGCGCATCGGCACACTCGCGGCACGCATTCATATTCTCCTTCGAACAACCCCGTTATATATTCTCTTCTTACAATTCGAAAGATAAAACGGTACTTGAATTTCATCGTAAATATAATGTTAAACGTAATTTGAATCATTCACATTTTCAGACACATTTCGAAGGACCACTTCAATAAGCCGTATTTAATTTAATTATTGGCCCTTCGTATTTTGTTGTATTCTGGCATATTCTGGTATATTTTGGTGTATTTTGGTATATTCTAGTATTTTCTGGTAAATTCTAATATAATATATTCGAGTTTATTCTTGTATAAGGTGGAGTGGGGTAAGTTCGCCCTAGTTTTTGCAAAGTTGGACTTGAAACTGATGTTTTTTCCAGTCTGGTATGTAAAAACTTAACGTTCTTGGTATCAAACTCTTGCCACACTTATTTCTGATGAATTAGTATTATGTAAGATTGTAATTTTTGCTTGAAAATGATCATTTTGATAGGATATCGCCCCGAAAATGGGGCAAGTCCGTCTGTGAGAGTTAAAAATGCTTTCGATCCTTGTTTCAAGTACTACGCGGCAAGAAAAGAAAACAATGATTAACAAGCCTGCTATAAAATGCTTCTTATTGCATTAAATTATATTGTATCGTTTTATAGTTATCCATTTTTAAACAAACAAGTACTTTTACGCGGAAATATGAAAGGGGACACAGTGATATTAAAACAAAGTTTAAAAATGCTTTCGAACCTTGTTTCAAGTGCTACGGGGCAAGAAAAGAATTATTACCAAGCCTGCTACAAAATGCTTTTTATTGCACTAAATATATTGTTTAGTTTTATATTAGCGGCCCACTAACAATCCTAGCGACTCCCTGATTACGCATCAGGTTCGTTCGCGACATTCGAATCGTCCAAACAGAGATTTATCCAACCTAGTGGGTCCCCAATTATATAATTATAATTATAATTATAATAATAAAATTATTATAATAAAAATTATTATTATTTTTTATTATTATACTATATTAAGTATTATATTACAATTATATAATTATATAATTTTTTTTCGAAAAAAAATGTTTCAAATCCGGGTTGAAATATATTGATTCGCCAGGTGGTCGTAAGATAAACGCAGGTGCGAAGGAGGTTTTTCGACCGCGGATCGCCTAAAACCACGCTCTCGCCTGACGCTCATAATCACGGAGAGGACAGTTCTTTTGATGGAAGCACTGCGACACGGCGGCAGGCCGAGAATGCCGGGTAGGGCGGTAAAACGAATGGGAAACAATAACGGTACAGCGTTCCATAATGCATATCAACGGCTGCCGGGCTCTCATTTCCCGGCTGGTTCCCCTCTGCTCGCCCCCTTCTCGTCACTCTGGTCGGTACATCATTAAGCTGGCGACGCGACGCACAGCGTTCCCTGCCCCCTATTCTAGAGTTTGGCTATATGTACCGTATTCCGAGCGGACGCGACACAAGCTCAACACTCCGCAACCGATCCGCGCAGATAGCAACGGAACCGACACCGAAACCTGTGTCTGCGTGTTTCAAATATCCTGGAAACGCTATCCCTAGAATGATTCGTCGTTTTATGTTACACGGTTCGATTGCGATCCCCTCGGAGGGCATTAAACTATCTGGAGACTGCGGATTTATGGAAGTGTCCATCTTCGTGCGGCCGATCAGAGAAATCAATTGGTCAGAGAAAATTTTATTTTTACTGGATGTACATGGAGTGGTTTCCCAATTTGAACCACAACGAAACTTGTCTGCATATTTCAAATATCCTGGAACCGTCGTAGTTGGAACGATTCGTCGCTTTATGTTACGGGGTCCGACGCGATCCGCTCGAAGGGTGTTAAACTTGATGCGGTCGTTTAGAGAAATCAATTGGTCAGAGGTTAATTTTTATTTTTCATTGAGATCGCATATTTATGATCTTTGAATGGCGGAAGGTTTTCGATAGCTTCATTGATAGTCTCACATATCAATTTTATTTTACATCTTCTCAAGCTTGCGCTACAATTTTACGATTACAGTGTCGATTACATAAATTCAGTGTCAAGAAAGTGTTCTTCATGATGCGGTTCTTTAGAGAAGTTAATTGGTCCGAGGTTAATTTTTATCATTCATCGAGATCGCATATTTATGATCCCTTGGATGGCGGATGCTTTTGACAGCTTTATTGATAGTCTCACGTATCAATTTTATTCTAAATCTATGTAAGTTTGCGCTACTATTTTATGATTACAGTGTCGATTACATAAATTCAGTGTCAAAAAAGTGTTCGTCTTGATGCGGTCGTTTAGAGAAGTCAGTTGGTCAGAGGTTAATTTTCATTTTTCATCGAGATCGCATATTTATGATCCCTTGGATGGCGGATGCTTTTGACAGCTTCATGACAGCTAGTTTTTCATTGACATTCTCACGTGCCAATTTTATTTTAAATCCTTTCAAGCTTGCGCTACAATTTTACGATTACAGTATCGATTACATAAATTCAGTGTCAAAAAAGACAAACCAATACTGTGCGCATAATACCACACGACCGAAGTGAAAATTTCTATGGCGATTGCACACCTGTGTGTTTCTCATCCCCCCCCCCCCTCCCCGAGTTTACCCGAATAGCGTTTCACCTCGGACCGTGACGGATCAGACTCGTTCACTGCCCAGCAATTTCGTACGCGGCGCGCCTAAAGAAATTTTCACATCAAGAACTGCACCATTGCGAAATCCGAAATTTAGTACAGCCCGACATTTCGAGGAAGTTTGATTTTCACGCGATAAGAGGAAGAGGCTCTTGGAGATATCCCGTTCGATTCTTAGTCGACGGAATATATTGCACATTCCGATTTCGTTCGCAATTTCCCATAGGAACAAGAGGGACGGCGTGTGCTCCCGTGCGTTGAATTCGGAAAATGTTTAGCGTAGAAGGGTGCGGGAACAGCTTTTTTTTCCATCCTCTATGGGAACGGGTTCTCGACGGGTAGACAAGTCGCCGCGGTGTGGTAGGCCGCTTTATCGAAAAATAATTTCGGCATGTGAAAAATTCGACGCGTCCGCATGATCGAATATTTTATTTGTCCGATACGCCGTGCGCTCCGATTCCGCGTTATTTGATGAACTGGTTGCGTTCGTGCGCGTTAGCTTACGCGACGCTTTCGGTCAAACAAGATACGTTCCGAATGGGACGCGTTTAATATACCACCGCTTGTAATTCGACGATATTCAATCGGCGAATATAGCGGGCAGTTTAATGTACAGAAAAGTTCTGCTGTTCCGTGCGGAATGGGACAAGCAATGTGTAGTTCGCTTTCAACTTTTCGGTATTAATGTAAATAGTATTGCTGCGTTTCTGGTTCTCGTGGCTTTCGAGTCAAAGCCGGCGTCGTTGTGTGCTATGCTCCTCGAAATTATTTCAATTAAAATATGCATTAGTACGCGAGCTGCTCGAAACATTTTTTAATCGAGAAAATATTTTGGAGGAAATTATAGACCGCTGTGAGGCTATTTTAACGGTGTTGCGTAAATGAATAAATATATTCTTCGTTTGTATGAAAACTGTCATGATTTCCATCCAAATATCACAGGTCTTATTTTATTAAAATAATAATATCCAGTATGACCTGTGTAGAGAGGTGGGCATTATTTGGCGAAACAAATATTTCAATAGAAAATAGTATTTTAAATAAGATATACAATTTCGAAAATAAAATATTTCTATTTGAACAATCTGAACCTCAAAATAAAATATTCCTATTTCAACAATTTGGTCCACAAAATAAAATGTTCCTACTTTGACAATCTGAAACACGAAATAAAATATTTTACATTTTTCATTCTTACAACACTCTGAGAAACCACATAAACATACAGTCTATCTTCTCATAAATGTATTAAATTCGAACCATTATTTTCAGCAATGATATTTAAAATTGAAATGGAAAATAAAGACAAAATACAAATATTTCCAATATTCTTCAAATAAAATACTATTTCCAAAAGAGATTACTGCCTCAAATAAATTATCTTATTTTCAACAATTACTGCATATCGAATAAAATATTTTATTTTTAAAGTTGTACAAATACTTTCAAATAAATAGAGTTATTTATTATTTACTATTTAAAATACTATTTTCCTTAGCTCTGCCTGTGTGTGTATCCAATTATATTCCATCTTCCCCTACTCGAGCTCTACTTTGCACCCCACACAAAAATCAACAAGTATCTAGTCAATTCAGGTACTTCGCAGTACAAGATCACAATAGTACATTTTCATTTAGGTACGTCATATTGGAAGAAAGTAACAATGCAATCACCCCATAAAAATTCACCAACACGTTCCCCATTCGTATTCAGGTACGCGGTAATAAAACAAACTGCGAGACCGACCTGTTCGCATTCACCGGCCAACAAAGAACCTCATCCAAGGATCAATTCCCACAGAAATTCCTGTTGACTAATGATCAAATATCCCAGCAGACCGCTTTCAAGTTGGCGTGTTCCATTCGACAAAGAATCTTATTATAACTGTGTCAATAATTGTCACAGAAGTTTCCGCAGCGGCCTGGTATAGATTTCGAACAGCGGAACGCGTCTATGCTGCGCGATCTCGACGAGGCTCACCCCCATTGAATAAATGATAAACCCGGTAAACAGGGTCCTTTTCGTCTCCTCTCCTGTTTCGCCGGGCTGAATAGCGCGGAGACATACTCCCCGGATCCGAAGCTCTTTATTTTCCACGGCGTGTTTCCGTGTCGAGCGCGTTCACAGTCTGCACGGATAAATAGAAATTTTTCCCAGTGAAAAGGATCGGCCTACCCCCCCGGCCGTCATTCAAACCCGGAAACCGTTTAATGTAACACCCAAAGAATGCGTGGAAATTGCAGCGGATGCGACCTCTTAGGATTAAGATCAAGATAATTACAAGCGGCTGGTACACGACGCGAGCACACGCGATCCTCGTTACGATCGAGCCTCTCAAATCGAAATCCGCAAACGAATTATTTTACGAGGAAATTCAGCAATTACGAGACTGCAAATCCTCAGGAAAATTTTCTTACGCTATTTTTCGTGGGTAAAATCGTTTATGTCTATAGGGAAATTTTACTCCTGAATTCCTTTCCACGATTTTGTTATTATTACTTCGAACATTTGACGTTCCATCCAGAATTTTTTGAGATTTTTCCGAAGCCTAGAACACAGTTAAAAAATTTATTTGGCGTCTTATACATGTTTGGATTGTTTATAGTGGAATTTCACTCTTGAATTCCTTTCCAAGATTTTTACTTTAGTACTTCGAACAATGGACGTTCCACCCAGAATTATTTTAAAATTTTTGCAAAGCCCAGAACAGAGTTAAGAAATTTATTTAGCGTCTTATACATGTTTAGATTGGGTCGTTCATTTTCAATGAAATCCACGAGCCAATATCTTATAGAATGTGACAATTAGAACATTTATGTCTACATAGTGAAATTTGACTCTTCAATTCCTTTTCAAGATTTTGCCATTATTACTTCGAACATTTCACGTACCATCCAGAATTATTTTAAAATGTTCGCGAAGCTTGGAACAGAGTTAAAAAATTTATTTAGCGTCTTATATATGTTTAGATTGGGTCGTTCGTTTTCAATATCTTACAGAATGTGACAATTAGAATATTTATGTTTATAATGGAATTTCACACTTGTATTCCTTTCCAAGATTTTTCCATTAGTACTTCGAACAATTGACGTTCCACCCAGAATTATTTTAAAATTTTTGCGAAGCTTAGAACAGAGTTAAAAAATTTATTTAGCGTCTTATATATGTTTAGATTGTGTCGTTTATTTTCAATGAGATCCACGAGCCAATATCTTATACATAGAATATGACAATTAGGAGATTCCTAGCTGTAAATTCTATTGATACACTCGGAAAATGAAATCTCACCGACTTTTCGGAGGTTGAATGGCTCTTTTACGATCGTTCCCGAGCTAACTGTTTGTTAAGTCCATAAGTTCTCTCTATAAAGCAGAGATTGTTTTCAAGCGAAGGTAATATTCATCCATTAAAGTGGCACAACGGCTTGCTGCTGTTGCATCGCCGAAACTTTTTCCGGTGTATTCAATTGTACTTCAACTCGAGCTCCGTATTCGAGTTGCTTAAACCATCGAACTTCAGAAACCGTGACATCTGTTCCCGGGCATCCTATTACCACTCCTTCCACCCCATTACTTTACTGTATAAATTCTAGCTGTTGGTATCAGTTCTTGGCTCGCCGTTTCTGTCCGCTGTCACTTCGTCATTCGCGAGAGTTCCATGATTGAACGAAGTACGTCCTGGACGATGAAGTCGGCGATATGTAATCGAAGTTGCCTATTGAGGAGCTTCCAATCACAGATATACATTTCGAACGAAAATTTGAATCGTATCCTTCATTGTGAGCGTACGCAAGTCATTCTAATAATATCCGTCCACACACATTTCTTTATTTTAGTAAAAAGCATCAAGTATATTTAAGAATGATTTTAAGAATACTAGTTTGTCTGAAACAGTCACACAAAAGTACAATAGTGTCCTTATTTCGAACGAAAATTTGAATCGTAATTGAAATATTGAAATTGAAATATTGATTAAAAGCTACGACGTTCGTATTTTTGTTGTATTGAAATATGATTCTAAAAGCACTTTTAGCTTTTCCCGAATTTTCCATTTTTCCGTGATACTTTTCCAATTTTTCTTATCCTATAACCTAGTTCGGACTAATTCGAACATTTAAAAAAAAGAATTAGCCGAATCGGTCCAGCGTTCTCAAGTGATGCGCTTACCAACGAACAGCATTTGATTTTTATTTATATAGATTAGTTTGTTTTAAACAGTCACGGAAAATTACAATAGTGTTCCTATTACGCGCACACGTTTCACTGCTTGGTTCGGATAATCGAGGTTCTGCTATATCGTGAATTAAACAAGCAAGTGTGATCCAAATTGCACAGTGTTTGGTGTCATTTTAATCAGGAAAACATCACGAACATGTAGCCTTTCGTAAAAGCATAATTAGAAACAACAAAATTTCGCCACTAGATTAACGTCGTCTCACTGATACCCTGATGTCGATGTTTCGTTTCCTCGCTAAGTTTTCACACATGTCGGTACGTTTACAGAATTGTCACGTTTGCAAACGGTGCAATCTGTGCGTGAATCCGATGGTTCTTTTCCTCTCGAGGGAAAAACGTGAGCTCGAGTTCGTTGAAAATAGGATTCGGATAATTTCGTGTGTACGAAACGAGAAAGAAAAGTGGTGGAATTTATGCGGGCTCCTAATACGCGGCTCCAGCTACTCGTTTCGTTTCGTATTCATCCTTTGTTGCCCGTTCTGTCCACTTGTGCGCGTAGTTGTTCGCGCCCCGGTGAATTTACGACCGCAGCGTATCTCCTGCGCGAACTATACGCTCGCCCAATTATTTTCCGAAGTTCTGTCTGATATGGTAGAGCAGCTCTCTGGCCTCTAAACGAGCCGGTAATTTGAATTATTCCAAGGTATGGCTGATTTAAGACCAAAGGGAACCGTCTGCGAAGTTTAGATTAAAGGCGTAAAATGAAATCTGAAGCCCGTCCCCACCCTTCCCGCCCCCATCTTCCTTTGTTTGTGCTTCGTGAATTTTGTTGCTCACGGGCTTCTCGCAGACTTTCCGTTTGCCATCTTTGTATTTTCCAGCGAACAATCGTGCCAGAAATTCAGGGAAGATTGCGACGAATGGAGAAAGTGGAGCGTTAGATCAAAGACTAGTTATCCTGTAATTGTAATACAAAGCTGCTGCGTGTAAACAGAGCCTAGAACGAATGTTGATGACGCTCATGGCGATCTCCATAAGAGATCTCTTAAATGCCGCGCTCGGTGTGCACGTGAAAACGTTTTTAATTTTAAATATTTTCGTAGTCACTATGGAACGTTAGCGACTAATTTTCTGGCGTACTTTTTGCAGACTCGTCTGTGAATTTTACGCTATGTTCATTTTAGAAAAACCGCTTTCGTCCTGTTCGCTCACTTCTCCTGCAAAATGTAATTCCGCCAAAATCCCAGCACGCATTTGCTCCGGGAAAAAAGTCAAGCTTGTGGGCGATCTTCATGAAACTTCATTTAAAATGCTCTGATAGGGAAAAATCTAGTAAAGAGAATTTTTCATTCGTTAACGGGACACTAGTTCTCGCGCTCCCAGGAAATCTGATCATTAATGTTCTCAGATTACTGAAAATATGAACCTTCAATACGACACGTTACATGATGACGATATAACCTACATACTTACCAGAGTAAACTCTGTAGAAAGAAAAGATAAAACGAAACTTTTTAAAAACCACGCTTATATTAAAATGCACTAAAAAGGAGGCAATAATTTTTTACCTGGTTCTCCATAAAATACCGAATCCAGTTAAATGATTAATAATATTTCCCCCAAAATTTTAAACAATTAGTTCAAAATTTCTTCTGTTATAAAATCAGTGACGGAATAGATAGAAAAATTTAATATAAATTTCAATGAAATCATGACATTAGTAACTATAAATAAAAGCGTGGAGCACCCACGAAGATTACGCCAATATAGTTCAGCGCTCCACGCTTTTATTTTTATAGTCAGTAATCTCATGATTTCATTTTTTATATTAAATTTTTCTACCTATTCCGACACTAACTTTATAACAGGAGAAATATTGAATTAATTGCTTGAAATGGGAAAAAATATTATTAATCATTTAACTGGATTCGGTATTTTATGGAGAAACAGGAAAAAAATTGTTTTCTCCTTTTTAGTGCGTTTTAATATAAGCGTGGTTTTTAAAAAGTTCTTTTTATATATTTTTCTTATGAAGATATCTTTATAATTTGAATAACTGTAAAATCGAAACTGTGGAACCGATTAACTTGATCGATGGTGGTTTACAGTTAAAATCTATGAACCCTAGCTAAGAACTACAAACATTCTTTTATTAGGTCATCCATATGTTCGTGCCGCTTTTCGAGCGGTTGCATATGTTAATTTTGTAAACATACCTTTAAGTTTGTTTTAGGTATTTTTAGAACATTTGAGATCTCCTCAACTGATAAATTTCGTGATTTCTGTACAAGGTCTCGAATTTTATCTTCGTCTATCCGAAATGGCGCCCGGAACGTTCCTCGTCTTCCAAAGTGCATTTTAATATAAGCGTGGTTTTTAAAAAGTTTTTTTTTATATAATATATTTTCTACTTTCATTGTCATGGGAAGCAAGTGTGCATATAAAATTGCAGCACGATTGGACCATGGAAAGAGGTTTAAAATTCGACTACAAGATTTGACGCATACAACAACAATACGGCAAGTTAATGTAAGCGTGGTGCAACAACTCGGCAAGCTAATATAAGCGTGGTAAAATGATGGAGTACGAAGAACAGCGAAGAAACAATCAAGAGACGAAAGTGTGACTGCTCGACAATACTTAATCGAAGAACCTCGTCAACACCGTCAATTAACGTGGTCTCGGTTCGAGGGACCACGGGCGGAAGGCAAACAACGTAATCGCTCGGAATCAAATTAAATTCGCGATGTCCTTCGAGATGAATGGGACGTATTAGTACCTGAACGAAAACAGGAACGTCGTGATCTGCAAGCTCGGGGCGCGGGCGGATCCGTCGTATTCAAGAGTGTCTCTTAAGGACGGACTTATTACGACCTTTTCTACTGGAGGACAATGATTCAAGAAATTTCTTTCAATGCCATCTTTATCACCGTCGTCGAACGAGTGGGTGGATCTTCTGGGCAGGGGCGAGACGGGGGTCGAGGTTCTTATATAATATCGCTTTAAGGGTTGGAACCCTCGCCGGGGGAACGAGCGTAACCGAAAGAAAACGTTTCGCACAATATTACTTCCGATACGGTGTAGAGGACTGTCGCAACCGGCTGTTCCTCGAGGTTGCGATTCAGACGAAAAATAATTACGACGAAATGAATGCGCGAGCGTTTTCTTTTACCAGCGAGCGGCGATGGGACCGAGCCAACGTCCATTCACACATATAAAGATGCGTCGCGTCACGGCGAGCGAACCTGGGGAAAATATTTTTTTACGCGAAACGAATTACTTACCAGGGCTCTTCGGCGCGTCCCGGAATTCTCAATTTTTCTAAAACTCCGCAACATACTTTTTATCTTAATTTGATTCCAGGCGGAAACAGCTCTTCCGACTATTTCAGGCTAGTTTTTTTTAATTACTTTTTATTGTTCAGGCTAAAAATAATCTTCGAGAGGATATTCTAGTACAATAGCGAATTTATTGTTCTCAGAGGATTTTCATACAGAAAAGATTAATAAGTTGTCTCAATAATGTCTTATTACCTTGTAGTAATTAACGTAGTTTAATTCACAGAAACTGGAAATCAATAAAAATTAATGTATCCAATCAAGTAACAAAAATCTATAATAAGTAAAATAAAAGAGAAACATCCAAAACCTTCGTCACGAATATTACGTCTCCTGCCAAATTTTAGACAAACAATTGCAGACGCTACGAATTCATAAAATGTTTATATATTGTACGTCGATGAAGACTGGAAGACGTGAGTCTCGTCCGCGAGCCAGCAAAGTTAAAAAGAGAACAGAATTTTCCGGTTATCGAAGCTCCTTTGAGATCCACTCGAGCCAAAGATTTTCGCGACGGTACACAAGCCCTTCAAGGATTAAAGAATACTCCAATAAGCAGGCGAGGAAAATACAGTACAGAAAGTGTAGTACGAAAAAGAAAAGAAGCCGCAAAAAAGGAAGAGTAACAAAGAAGACAAGATGGCGCCAGTGCGCTTTTCACCGGCCACGATATCCTTGGATCCTTACGAGGTGGTTAAATGGCAGCGAGGGGCGGTCCATGTCGGTCGTTCGGTGCACCGCAATTTTCGACCTTTAATTTTACGTTTTTTGTCAAGCGGAGAAAGATCGAACGACTCTCCCTCTCCTCTTTCTCTCTCTCTCTCTTTCTCTTGCCCTCCCTCTTTCTCTCAGCTCCTCTCTTTCCGTTGCTTTTGAAGAGTGAACGCGCGTGCACGAGTATCGCGGCACGCTCGCCCTGTGAAATATCTTTGCATACGTTTACGTCCATGCAATTATGCCGTCGGTTACGTGGCTGCACACCGATTATTTTCTTCGCGCGAACACGAGGAAGAGAACGACGGGAAGAAGAATAAGAAGAGGGGAAAAGGAAGAGGTGGAGGCCTGCCACCCTCTTTTTCATCTACGCGGAGAGTCCGCCTTGACGGCGCCTCGAAAAGAGAGAGAGAACCATACCCCGACGCGCGTTCCGAGATTCCGAAATCGTTCGGCGGGCAACAATTTCAGGGGAGAACGTTGCTCGCGAAATTACTTCATCCGACCGTAAACAAATCGGGAGCCGGGGAACTGACAACGTTTACGATCCTCGGCCGTCTCGAGTTGAAACTGAGCCAATCATCGTTCAACGTAGTCCCTTTTTAATTCGATCGGCTTCCTGCCGGCCGGGATGAATTATATTTGTTGCGAGAAAAGTGGAGTTCCGTAACGAGATAACATCGCTCGACGACGTGCGAAATTATCGAATGCCGTTCCCCGCTTGAAATACGATTTGATGACACGTTTCCGTTGTTTTTCGCGACGCGCCACACTGGTGCCAAACGCGAATCTAGCTAGACAAAAATCGAAAATCACATTTTCGCAGAAGAGCGCGAAATATGTTGGGACTTCTTTCTAACGAAACGGTTGGTAAGGGTAAATGATCATTTACTTTTGGTATTATATAAAACTCAAAAAAATATTTGACACGTATTTTTTTATAGCGGCCGACATTCATGTTAAGGGGGTGAAAATAGCTCTCAATGTTTGGGGTGAAAAATCGATTTTCTTGAATATCTCCGAGAAAAGAAACACGAACAGATTCGTCCTTCAAAGACGCACAAATTGGGTTTTGAAATTTTTGTCCAGGCCTAATACTCTCGGAGATATTCAAGAAAATCGATTTTTCACCCCAAGCTGAGAGCTGTGAGAGCTATTTTCACATTATTTTAAAAAAATACGTGTCAAATATTTTTTTGAAGTTTATATCATACCAAAATTTCATTAAAATCGGCGTGTACGGTTGGGTAACTTCCCTTGTAAGTATTTTTTATTACATATTGTTGTAGCTGATGTCAAGACGAATTCAATGACCTACTTAACTACGGCTTTAAGTCTTACAATAATGCTGGAATAATTTCGTCCAGCTAGATTCGCGATCGACACCACTGTGCGCGCCTCGAATTAATGCACGGCCTGTGCCCCGGTGTAGGCTGTCTCATTGCTTCGCTATTCGTTCTCGTAGCTCGACGTTCACATCCATTGCTGAACAAATTAACCCTTAGCACTCGAATGGCGACTCTGAGGAGCCACTAAAAGTTGTACCATCATTCAAAATATTGTTTACATTACTAAATATTAATAATTACTAAACATCTAGGTATTATATGGGGTATTCACCAATTTCATATCCATCAAATTTAAAAAATCATAGAGAATGGAAATGTTGTCATGGAAATATTCTTGGTTGGAAGAAATGTTTAATTTTCAAGTGAAAATATCTGCGAGTGCAAAGGGTTAAAGCTCTCAGCTGGGCAACACGGTAATCTTAGAAATTTCATTACAAAAGTTATGAGTAAAGGAAGAAATACATTGTCATTTAGATCCTATTTCTTATTATTTTCCATATAAATCCGCAGTCTAGTTTTTTTTTCCTTCTCTATCGAGCTCTCTAAGAGCATCATCTTCCTGAAGGACGTGTCGCATGAATTTTATACGTATAGCGAATCAAGCGTGTAAATACTTCATGCATCCGCTCTATGTACCTTCCTACGTAAAAGCATCTTAACAATTCAGAAAGGAGTAGACGTTTTTACTTACTTCGAGCTTCGCGGATTTCTTAAGAGCCCGTATTTGTTGCTTGAACAATTTTATCTCGGTAAACCGCGTAAGTATGTTGGATCACATGGATTTTCAATTAACACGCGTGGGAAAGATGCATCGTGCAGAGGAGCTTAACAGATTAAGTTTACGCCGATCGGTATGATCAATTTGCATACTGCACGTTTCACTTTCTACAGTTAACATGGCATCTACCCTTTATCTGGAATCTTAATGTGAAGCCTCTCGGTCTGTCTACGTTGGAGCACGTTCGCTGGTTGCCTTAAGACGCAATCATCGTTTTAATGAGCTACAAGTCCTTCAAATTCCTAATTTTGAGTTTCGCATATTGTATCTCTGGCATTCCATAATCTAGAGGGATGGCGGTTTAATCCCCTTCATAATTTATAATTTTATGAAAGCAAGATTTCTCCTGTGGTTCGAAGCAGCTGGGTCCTTTTCGTACTTCTTAAATAAAGATGCATTGCGTGAAAATGACGTACAGCTAAAACATAAGATGAAATCATCATTTCTTAGAAAGTACTCCCTTTGTTCCATAATAATAGCAGCAGTTGATGAAGTTAATTTGTCCGATAATAATAGTAGCAGTTGATGAAGTTAATTTGTCCGATAATAATAGCAGCAGTTGATGAATTTAACTTGTCCCGTAATAATAGTAGCAGTTGATGAATTTAATTTGTCCCGTAATAATAGTAGCAGTTGATGAATTTAATTTGTCCCATAATAATAGTAGCAAAAGAAAATAAATATAGAACGCAACATTTATTATAGAAAAAATTAGATTACACTATTAAACCATATATTAAAAATATTCCTCCTAATTTTTATTTTGAGTGCTTAGATAGTTTCTGGATTTTTCAATAATTTCATCACTGCATTTTAAATCCCTATATACGTGAGCTTAAAATTATTGTAGCCATCGTTCTTTATTGCTTCCAGCATAACTTGTTTTTTTTTCATCTTACTTTTACAATGGGTTGATATTCAACTGAAATGAAACAATTGATTTCGATCAGCGGATGAAATTAGAAAAATAGTCAAAACTGTGTCAACAAAAATGCGTCAAAACAAACGACAGATGTCGCGAAACATTGATTTTGATTGAAGTCTTCGCAATTTTGCGGTACAACATAACTTACAGCTGCATTCGTCAATAATCACCGTTTAAATATTCACTTGCTACTATTATTATGGGATAGGGGAGTATAAAAACATCAGAGAAATAAAAAGCCAGTTGAGAAAGTGTTAATAGAGACGCAGTTTACTGGAATAAAAGGTACTTTGCACTGCCTCCACGACAACGCGTTTAGTTCCCAGGAGCAAAATTCCACGAGGTGCACGTTGCAGCAGCGAGATAGAGCGAGTGCAAGCTCAAAGTAGAGTCAAGGTCAGCGCGCAGAGCAGTATGTACCAATAAAGAAAGCTTATTTCCAACCCGCACGAGTGCAGCGCCGGGGCGAGAATAAACTCTGCAGAAAGATATGCACGACCGTCGGGGGAAGCGTTCGATTCGGTATCGATAGTCGATGGCAATGTCAGAAAAAGATTCCCAAGACCTTGACCATGGCACGAGGTTGAAGTCGATCGGTCGGAGTCGGAGCATCGTGGGTAACATACTTCTGCTCTCATGGTTATAGCGTTACGGGACTCGCGTCACTATAAACATTCGAAATTCCCGCGAGAAGCACCGGCTCCGATACCTGTTTACCCGCAGATTTAGTGGCCGGGCTTCCATTACTTTCCGATCCTCTTATCCTCCGTCGCCTCCGCCTCCGCCTTCGCCCCGTTCTATCAGGCTTGTAGACCTTTTGTCAGGATCTTCGCCGTTAAATGGACAAACGGCCGCCTCCTCTCGTTCCCCCGTATGTATCCTTTTTTTTTCTTCTTTTTCTAATCAATACGCATTTCGCACGATTTATTTTTATCAGGATCCTCCGCCCTCGTGATATTTACTGCCGCTCGAATGGATCCCACTGGTCACTTGTTCGGACAAGAAATCTTCCCGGCTTCGCCGTACGTCTCTGTTTGTTAGGCCAGCATGAACCTCGAACGAGCAACAGTAGCTCTTGTTGAAAATTGTTGATCGCCATAGATCAGAGTTGGGCAAAAATTTAATCAACAATTGAATTTCTACTTCTATCGTTAACCGCAATTAACGATTGAACTCCTACTTTAATCGTTAATTGCGGGTAACGATTACATTCTTTTCAATTGTAATCGTCAATCGGATAATTGATTATTTAACTGCTGAAATTTCGAGATGAAGTACGGAATCAAAACTGTATGCATACTGAAACCAATGTAAACTGAGTATTTGTGGAGACATATTTCTGTCAATTCTCCATCTTCGCTCTCTGTCTCTCCTCTCTCCCTCGTTATCACAATTTATGGATTAGCCCGTGTGGCGATCAACTTCAACAATTGATTAAATCAGTCTCCCCGATTTTTCGACGATTTCTTTTTTTAATCAACGATTGAGACGATTAACTTCATCTCAACCGATTGAATCAATCGTCCATTTTCCAATGATTACCTTGTTTAATCGTACACATCAGTCAATCCATCTTGATTAACGTTTTAATTGATTAATGCCCAACTCTGCCATAGATTACTATAAAAATTCTCACAAATTATTTTATTACAGTGCATGAATGAAACTGTTTTTGTCGACTATATTCTCTATAAATTTTTCGGTGAAAGTGTCGATTGACGGGGTACAATGAACCTCAAATGAGCAACTTGCAAATTGTTGATCGCCGTAGATTACTATAAAAATTCTCACAAATTATTTTATTACAGTGTATGAACGAAACTGTTTTCGTCGACTATATTCTCTATAAATTTTTCGGTGAAAGTGTCGATTGCGGGGTACAATGAACCTCAAATGAGCAACTTGCAAATTGTTGATCGCCGTAGATTACTATAAAAGTTCTCACAAATTATTTTATTACAGTGTTTGAACGAAACTGTTTTCGTCGACTATATTCTCTATAAATTTTTCGGTGAATGTGTCGATTGCGGGGTACAATGAACCTCACATGAGCAACTTGCAAATTGTTGATCGCCGTAGATTACTATAAAAATTCTCACAAATTATTTTATTACAGTGTATGAACGAAACTGTTTTCGTCGACTATATTCTCTATAAATTTTTCGGTGAAAGTGTCGATTGCGGGGTACAATGAGCCGTACGATTCATCCGCACGCGTTTCAACACTTTTAATGGACACCACGCACTCTCGTGTTTCACGGTGCGCATACCTGTATGTACGCGGATGTCGTGCCGTAAGCAACCAGGTACACCCTGGCGTATCGCGTTACGTCGTAACGTAAGAAGCGTGAAAATGAAACCGGACATTACACTCGTGGAATATAAACCATTGTTGTATGACATAATAAAAGGATGGCTTAGAGAGACGGCCAACAGCTTGTCGCTAATCCGTGACAGGTAGTGACTTGCCGTTCCCCTTTTGTCTCACCTATTTATTCTATAATTGCTCTTATTATCGCATTTCATACTACCGATAGGAATCAATTACACATTGAGGATATACCGCGTGACCCAACTCGAGCACCTTGCGCATGTCGTTCATTCATAAGAAAACTGACATATGTGAAAAGTAGGAAATTTTACAGGAGAGCCATTTGGAAATTACCGAAAATTGCCAACTTAAAGAAATATAGAAATATAAAATAATTTGCTGTTATTTTTTAGATACTGGGTTAATTGTCGTGTACATTAGTTATAAATGAAATTAGTTTAGTGAAATATAAAACAGAGTAAAAGATTAAAAAATTCAATCATTAGAAATCAATGTTTATTTTATTCCTGCTTTCCACAATCAATTCAGAACATTTTCATTTCGCATAAAGATCTGCAGTCTAGTTATAAAGTACACCAGAGTTTATATATTGATTATTATACGTTTTTTAGAAATATATACTGAGTTGTGTCACTTTTCTTATGAACGAACCATCTTCCTATTAAAAATAAATCAAATGCAAAACTCGTATTACCTTCGCCTTATTAAAATGATTGAAAAACGAAATACATTTTAATCTATCCCCCCCACTTCTAACGATCAATATAAAGATTTTTTATGTCAGCCAATTAACAGCCTAACCAACGTCCAGCGTGCTGTTGAAATTTTGAGAAAATTCGTACGGTATTTCACTTGAAGTGAACGTAACTCCGGAGTGTTTATGAAATAATCATTATAGGAATATTATCGCGTTTCGTTTATTGACATTTGACACTGTCCGGATTGGCAGATCCAACAAGCACTTCGGCTCCGAAATGTGTAGCGATAAAATGGTAGTACGCGAGGCGGTCAGCAATAACATGAGCGAATCCCCTTAGCGATTCATAGCCGGCGTATCTTATCATTGGTGGATCTTATCACCAGCCTCAAGGTTATGAAATGAGTCACTGGCCGAGCGCTACAACAAGACAAGCCGGATAATTACCGTTCCGCGATCCGAACCGAGTGGCCGCGGCTTTTAACTGGTCGGTAGCCGCACGGGAAATTAAATCAAGCATCGGCCAGGCGTAATAAATTACATGGGGGGTACGATTTTTTCCTCCCTTTCTTTCCTTCTTCTCACCCTCCGGGCATTTCGATGCCTCGGAGCAGATGCATTCTTATCTTTGTTAGCATGGTCCCATGGATACGCTTCAAATGGCACGTGAGGTTATAGGTAAAATTGTGATTCGCCAGGAAGGTGCCGAAGGGTCCAGTAGATCCTCCTCATGGAAACCTCGGAAACTTGCAACACACGTACACACGGTTATATAGACCAGCGTATGTACAGGCTGCTTCATAACGTGCGGACCGAGATTTAGGATTGGATCATTTAGGATTGGATGCACCTGCATCATCATTTGTGACAATCAGTGCAGGGAATCGGTAAACTTTACTTTACCGGACTCAAAAATTTCTACCTTTCTCCTATAAATTATCATGTATTTGGTACGTGATCCAGTAGATTTGTACCCGGGGCGGCTGCAGATCGAAGTTTCGATCCTGTAGGATCAATGGTTCAGGAGTTATGCTTGTTTAAAGTTGAGCAATCTGCAGTTTTTTGACAGGTAAGGGCGCCGCCATATTGGTTTAAGAGCAGAACCGCCGATCCTTGCCACCCCTCCCCAACCTAATCACCAACCAACTCGATAAGCGGCGCGCGACCGTCACTATAAACCAATATGGCGGCGCTCTCACCTGTCAAAAACACTGCAGATTGCTCAACTTTAAACAAGCATAACTCCTGAACCATTGATCTTACAGGATCGAAACTTCGATCTGCAGCCGCCCCGGGTACAAACCTACTGGATTACGTACCAAATACATCATAATTTATAGGAGAAAGGCACCAATTTTGAGCCCGGTAAAGTAAAGAGCAGGGAATATTTCCTAAGAGGTAGCGTGAATTTTAGGAACATTAGTTAGACATGGACAAGTTTTGATTTCTATGCAAACACATACGCACGATATACCTCCGTATCCACGTACTTCCTTATCTGCGGATACCGATGCGATTTGTAACAATGATAACTTTTACATAATAGTAAGTTTGAATATAAATGAAGCACAGAAGCTTGTCTTTCAGTACATATAATGCGGTAGTCGCTGATGAAGCCATTCCCACGTTCTATGAAACATCCTGTACAGAGTAAACCATCCTCATCGATCGCCCCGAATCTCGTTTTCTTCGCCCGTCTTGGAGAGTGAGAATTGTGTAAAAGCGAAAACGGATCTTATCGTTTCTATCTCGATGAAATTCTTCATTACTCGAAATCCATATTGATAGAACAGTTTCGACAAGGAATAGTTCGTAATATATCGGGATAATATAGTCCATTTCGACACTCGGATAAATAAGGACTAACCCTCGGATTAATGTCGATTCGTACTGAACTGTTCCTCGAATTGCTTACACTCACATTCCTAAATGAAACCACAATTTCTTGTCTGCACATTTTTATGTAGATAGATTAATCACGGGATATTCTACGTTCGGAAAGACTCACGGATCAATTAATGTAACTTTAATCATAGAACCTCTCCGGATTAGTGTAACCTATCCTCTCTATGCTAAATCAGTACCGCACACCGAATTTTCGAAGTGAAAACTTCTTTAGGTGCACCGCGTACACAATTGCTGGACAGTGAATAAGTTTGCTCCGTCACGGTCCGAGATGAAACGCTATTCAAGCGAGTGAGAAACTGTGCTAAATCAGTACCGTACAGTGGTAGACAGTGCTGGTAAAGGGCGCTGGACAGTGAATAAGTTTGCTCCGTCACGCTCCGAGGTGAAACGCTATTCGGGTAAATTCGGGGGAGCCGAGTTTAGCCGAGCGAACGAGAAAGAGACATGTACAGTGGGTGTACAAAGTATTCGTACACCTTTTAAAAACTGATAACTTTTTTATAATCGTGCCAAACGACCCGATTTTTAATCATTAATTAGAAGCATTGGTTTACGAAATGATATGCGAAAAAGATTTTCCAAATAATTGTAATTTACAAGGTTAAATGCAAAAATGAAAAAGGCATTTTTTAAAACTTTTTTCTTTGGGCGCTTAATAAAAATTTAAAATATATATGTTGCAGATCTATGTTAGTTATACACATACTGAAAATTTCATCGAAGTCGGTTGACGCAGGAAAAAACGACACGCATCGAAAGATGTACGATTCCGTTTATTTTAAGCAGAGACTGATCAAAAGTCGTGAAAAACTTCGATTTTCACCATTTTCAACCGCTTGTAGCTCGTATGTATGTTGATCGATTTCGATGAAATTTGAAACATGTGTATAACTAATATAGATCCACGAAGCACATATTTTAAATTTTCATTAAGGGCCCAAATAAAAAACTTTTAAAAATCACCTTTTTTTACTTCTGCATGTAACCTTGTAAATTATAATTTTTAGAAAATTTTTCTTGCATATCATTTCGTAAATCAATGCTTCGAATTAATTATAAACAATCAGGTTGTTTGGTACAATGATAAAAAAGTAATTTTTAAAAGATGTACGAATACTTTGTACACCCACTGTATATGTATGTATATCCATAGAAGTTTTCACTACGATTCTAGCGATTCACAAGTCTAGTAGGCCTCGGATTAGCGTCCGGATGTAGGGGGCGATCTGAGGTGCGCCTTAAGTTTCTCCATGGCGGCTGTATGTCTCTGTAACCCGGGATTCTACGAATTACAGCCGGTACCATCATCTCGAATTCCACATTCAGCGGATCGTCGTAAGGTCCGCGTAAAAGTCTTTCTACTCGACAATGATGGCGGCCGTTCGTCGAGGATGAAACATAAAAAAAACGACGGGGGTGGGGGTTAGCGAAAGGATATATAGGGTCCGATACGTTTGGCGGGAACTGCGATCGTAAATAAAGTATATCCGTCGGTGTACGCGGGTTGGAAACGGTTGGGTTCGAGGTGTTTCCCGGTGTGTCTCGGGCCTCGTGAATCGTAACGCGTGCAACTATACGTCGGGAAGGAAATTCCTCCCGGTGCAATAACGATCCTCGACGGTGTGTGGAGGCGCTCGGAATACTGCAACACTTCGTAGAGAAGGGCACTGAATAGACCATAACGGTAACTGTTATCGTTACCACCTATGCTCGCCCGATACGCCCAATCAAACGGTACCTGTCCGTATACGTACTGTGCTTCTTCTTAACTAGCGACTATCTGTAAATCGTGCCGGTTGTCCTATTTTCATCTGATAATCGATACCACTCTCTCCGGTGCTCGTGCACCCGACGCGTCACTATGATTCCTGCCGTTTGCGCGCCGACAGCTTATGCACTCCACGGCAACATTCATTTCGCTCGACTTTCTGTTCCTTCCTCGCCGGTGCATACACGCGCTCACCTAACCCATTCGATGACTCACGCAATCGTTCGCATACTCTTGAATGGGGTACATGCCAATACTAGTTTTTCAACGATGTTATACCACGATTTGATCGGTTGTACCACGATTTAAGAAACACTTAAGGTGTCTATTCACGATCAAGCATGCTGCTCAACAATTATTGTGCACCATGGTGTTACGCAAGTCCAAATTGTATTCACGTCGACACATAATTTGAGCAATCGATCTTTTTTTCACTCCGTAGTGATGAGACTCGTCTGACAATATTTGTGCAACACTGCCATTCACGGTACAACACAGCACAAACGCAACCCGTTTGTTGTGCAGAAAATATCGGGGAATTCTGATTTTACACAACAGCTTGCGCAATTAGTCAATCACTATCATTCACGATCAATCATGTTGCGCAATAGACATTGTTGCACAAAATGCTTGATTGTGCATAATCCCCTTTTGTGTGATCCCCTTTAATTTTAGTTTCTTTCAATAAATCTTTACTTATTCATCGATATTAATTTTGTTCCTTTCAAAGTACTCCCCTGATACACTTATGCCAGCGCCTTTTCCAATCTTCCAAGCACTTCTCGAACAAAATTTTCGGTATGGTGTTTAGCGATTCTGTCTTTATCTCTGCAATATAAGAAGAAGTCACGGGGGGGCCATGTGCGGTGAATAAGGAGGCTGAGGCATCATAACGGTATTGTTTGTGGCCAAAAAGTCACTAACAAGCAGTGAAGTGTGCGCAAAAATCGCAGAGCACACCTAAACACGTGTGTAACCTTTCCGACAACCAACAACAGAGAAAGCATCCAATATAGCCACGAATGTCAACATACGTTAAGGACAACTGTATCGATACAACAAAAAAGAAAGAGTGGAGCAATTGGACTTGTACAGCCCAGGAAATTTACAAATTCCGCGTATTTTTTTTTTTTGTCAAACCTCGTACAACGTTCGAATAATTCTGATCACATTCACGCTTTCACGACAACATACGCATGGCGTTCTAATAATTCTTGTCATGTTTGAATGACCCCTGAAATAAAAAGAATCATTTCAATCACGCGCGCTCAACGCGCAAGCAGTTCGTACCCTTTCTGACCATAAATAATCCACTTAGCTCCAGAATGATAAGAATCATTGAAGCATGGCCACTGGAACACGTAGCTCAATCTGTCCATTCACTTGTATATATGTCAGAGAGTATGTTAAAAGACACTGCAAAAACAACAGACTTTATTACCGGGGAAACGACGAAAGTAATATTCGCGAAGCCTGTGCGAGAGTCCGAGATTCTCTTGCGCAACGCTGACAGGCGTCGCCGCGTCTGGTTGCAAAGAAATGAAACGCGGCCTAATGGGAGCGGAAACGAGAACGCAATTATGAATTTTATTTTACGCTTAACCGGGGATAGCTGCGGATCGCAATTAACCCTTTGCGTTCGCCGGATAATCAGGAGGAAAGTTAGCCGCGGCCGCATGGCTACAGTCTCCGCGGATATTCCATCGTGAAAGTTTCCGCCGCGGAATCGCGTATTACCAACAAACAGAAAAACTCACTCGGTATCGCGGCTTGTTACGGGAATGAAAGGTTGATGACGGACACCGGCGCTTCCGCGCCATAATGGAATGAAAAATTCTGTTCTTTCGCCCCGATACCGTTGAATGCAATTAGCGCACTCGGGCGGCAGCAAAAATTCCCGTTCTTACAATCTACTAAATTGAAAGCATCCGTGGCTTTCATATTTTACGACCCCTCGTGCGTATACAATTGTACATGCTGTAAAAACGCAAACCTGATTTTCACCCTACCGCAGGATTTCCTAACCTCTTAGCCGTGCAGATCGATTTTTAAATCGAATCCCGCCGCCGCACAGTGGTCGGAAATCGCCAAAACGCGGCCGAAATAGGAAGGAGTACTCCAATTTAGTTCAAAATTGATACTCATAGGTTTCTCGGGTCGCTGATCATAAATCAGATGTGAAAATTACAACTTTGATTCCGCAACAAGATACTCGCCACGCACAGCTAAGAGGTTAAAAGGAGATTCGAGTTCCCAAGAGCCAATTCATAAAGAAAGATGCCGAAACATTTTTCTTCCGTTGCAAGCTCGTCGCAGCTGAAACTTCGCAGTTTATTGTGCTCGAAACATTTGAGCGCTCTGCGAATGTATAAAGTTTAATCGCGAATGGCGGTAAACTTTAAGGCGACAGATTATCCCAGGAAGGAAGAGTTCCAGAGTGCGAGCCTTTTTCATCCAGCAGGACGAGCAGATTACGGTAGCTGGGTTTAACCAGCAAATTCGCTGACACCCCGTATATATCCATTCGAAGCATCATATTCGTGAAATCCGCCACGTTCCGCCTTCATTGATCGCGGCCCGTTGGCAAAGGGTTCTCCGGAAGCGTGTCGTGTTATCGAAACGCGTTAAGTGAATCTCCCGTCGAGATTCGATCGGCTCGCATAGAAAGAGAGAGAGAGAGAGAGAGAGAGAGAGTACGAGAGAGATGGGAGGAGAGAGGAAGGGAGAAGGAGGGAGAGCGACAGTGGGAAAAAGAAAAAAACATACGCGATAACACGTCTGCTTCGCGAGGAGGAAAGAGAACCGCCACGCGAAAGCAATCTCTGCTTTCAGTCCATGGGAATATCCGTCCCCCAAGCAGACTGCCGGGTCTCTCGCATCGCGTGCAGCCATCCCGTATGCACCCCGTGACGCAACGTTCGATTCATCCGCACGCGGAATTCCGCGCCGGTTCTCCGCTAAATCGCGAATTATTCCGCCTTAGCTCGAGAGAATGTGCGACCTGCGAAAGGAAGATCAAGCGATCTTATTCAAGCCGAACCTTCATCGAGAAATCACTGTCTAATACCCTCCTCATTCGCAGTGCCTGTCCAGGTCGACAAATAGACATTTATGCAAAATAAAAAATATCTGCATCGATTCCAACACACAGAAGCTGAATACAAATTTCTTTCTTCTTCTAATTATTTTATTAAACTGGAATTAATATGTCGATGTTCTTAAATTTTTTATAAATGCATAAAATCCGCAGTCTAATAATTATACAAGAAAGATAAAAAGAATTTATCGATGTCACACGCGCAACACGTTTCTTTCAACTTAATAAAACTACAAAAGAGGGAAGTAAACTTCTGTTTGGTTCCAGTGTCTCGCAAACACTTTTAAAGATCCGCAGTCTACTTGCAAGTTTACCTACATTTTAAAGAAAAATTCAAATGTGATGAATCAGATTTTTGGAAGAAATATAAAACTGGAGGCAAATATTGCCACCCCTGTCACCTATATCTGTGAAGAGGGCCGAAAGTCTAACTTCACCCTCAGCAGTAGGCCAGCTAGGAAGTTCCAGGCCCAAACTGGCTAGGATCGTTCTCGCATGGTTGTCGTCGAGTATTCTCGGACAAAATCGAGGACGGTCTCGAGTTTCTCGAGTCCCTGGGAAGGAGAACTGTTCGCCGACAGTTCGCAAAGTGGCCTCGTCGAGCCCGGGGATGTTCTGCAGGGTGGTCGCTGGCTGGAGCATGGCGACTCGACGCTATGGCATGGGAGCAAACGAGGGAAGTTCCCCGAGAAGTCGGCCGAGTCGGCGAAGAAGCGGCGAAAGAGGATCGGAGAACCGATCGAACGCGTTTTACCCTAATCTGATCGATTCCGTCGTGGAACCGGTGTGTCTGGCCCCTGCGGTCGCCAGCAAGTTGCTCGCTTAACAGCCCTCGTCGCGTTTGCTAGCGTTGCTGTCGTTTCTGTCGTCGTCGTCGCTGTCGTTGCCATTGCCGATTGAAGCCCCGCAGCAGCGCAGAGAGCGGTATGGCATCGTGGAGGCAACGGCTCCCTCTCCTTTTCGCCCCATCTTCCATTCTTCTAGCGTAGCCGTCCCCGACAATGCGGCAGCTATCGACCGCGGACGTTGGACTTTAAAGTCGGGGAACACGTCAGCAATATCCTGTCCAGCGGTCTCCTTGAACCGAGATTGTCGCGTGCGAGGGGATATGAATAGCCGGCCGGCGTCGAGACATTTCTCCCCGTGGCGAATAAAAATGCAACCTCCGCGCGACCACGCGCCGCCGAACCTTCCCAACGTCTTCGCGACAAACGCTGGAGGAGAGCATATGGCCCGAGACGCTGGCCAAAAGTCGTCTTCAACATCCTGCAAATCCTGACAAATTTCTACTTTCTGACATTGTCGAGTACTGTTCAATCTTTTTATTACCATGCTTATATTAACTTGCCGTGTTGTTCTATGCGTCAAATCTTGTAATCGGATTTTAAACCTCTTCCCCTAGTCCAATCTTGCTGAAATTTAGTATACACACTTGCTTCCGATGACAATAAAAGTAGAAAATAATATATATATATATAAACTTTCTGAAAACCACGCATTATATTAAAATGCACTAAAAAGGAGAAAACAATTTTTTTTCCTGATTCTCCATAAAATACCGAATCCAGTTAAATGATCAATAATATTTTTCCTTAAAATTTTAAGCGATTAATTTACAATTTCTTCTGTTATAAAATTAGTGTCGGAATACATAGAAAAATTTAATACAAATTTAAATAAAATCATGACATTAGTGACTATAACTAAAAGCGTGGAGCGCCCGCGAAGATTACGTCAATATAGTTTAACGCTCCACGCTTTTGTTTTTGTAGTCACAAATGTCATGATTTTATTCATGATTTATTTTATTTATGAGAAAATTATTTTCTCCTTTTTAGTGCATTTTAATATAAGCGTGGTTTTTAAACAATTCTTTTTATATATTTCTCTCATGAAGATATCTTTATAATTTGAATAACTGTAAAATCGGAACTGTGGAACCGGTCAACTTGATCGATGGTGGTTCACTGTTGAAATCTATGAGCCATAGCTAAGAACTACAAACATTCGTGCCGTTTTTCGAGCGATTGCGCATGTTTAATTTTGTAAACATACCTTTAAGTTTGTTTTAGTTCTTTTCAGAATATCTGACATCTCCTCAATTGATAAATTTCGTGATTTCTGTACAATGTCTCAAATTTCATCATCGTCTATCCGAAGTGGACGCCCGGACCGTTCCTCGTCTTCTAAACGAAAATTCCCACCTTTAAAACGTTGAAACCACTTCCTACAGGTACGAGATGAAAGCGCACTTCCTCCGTAAACAGCACATATGTTGTGCGTGAGATTGCTACTGAACTTCCTTCCTTCGAAATTCATATAATATGAGATGTCGGAAATGGGTACGCATTTCGCTCATGATTTTTCACTGCTAGGAATCAATGTGTTCGCTATTTCACGATCTTATACCCAGGAAAACCTTCTATAGACTATTCCCGAACAGCTACGCCTAAGTGCATTGGTTCTTTATCGCCGTCAAATTTATAAATCGACGCGTGAAATGTGTACACAAAAGTCGGCACGGACTTATGGGATGACCTAATATACGTAGAGATTTCGACAAATTATAAAAACATTTAGATCCACCGGCCACCATTCGTTCAAATCTGAAACGTTGTTGTTGGGTTCAGCCCAGAAATTTAAGACATTCGTAAAAATGCTAATTACCAGGTTCATTAAAACTTCATGCTAAGGCCACGGATTTTACGCGACCCCTCTTCCAAGTTTCATCCGAAACGTGACCGCAGTATCCGCATTCCCGCGTACCTCGTACTTCGTAATCGCGCGTACTCGCTCCGCGGACCATCCATTCCGCAATAGTAATCGTTCAGTAACGCAGACACGCCTGATATTATCTCGCGCGAACGTGGTCTACCTACGACGATCCTTCCTTATTATCTCTCTTACCATTATCTATTATCCTCCTGTCCTTCTATCCGGCAGAAATCAGAGCGACGCCAGCTATCCGTCGCGGTCAACGCACTCGCCCGTCATCTTCCTTCCCGAAAAGAATGACACAACGTTTTATTTTCAATCTATTGTGTAAACATGCGCAGAAAAATTTCAATTTTCATCTCCATCTTTTATTCTTTCACTCCAGAGCATTTTCATTCTTCTTTCACTCTAGGACACGAAAAACAAGTCTAATTTTGAGAATTTTATTATACAGTAGCCGAAATTTCTATAAAGTCATCTTCTTTTTAATAGATATTTTAAAAATACTTTGTCTTGTGCCTTGCAGACACTCGGATAGAGGGACTGCGTACTCTAGACCGCTATGTTGACTATTTACATTTGTTTTGATTTTTTTTCTGTGTGGTGCAGAACAAGTGCGAGGTTTCTATAAAGTCACTTAGTGTTTCTCTGTATCCTGAGCAGAGAACTACGGAAAAAACTGCGAATATTCTAAAAGTATTAGTTTTACAACTCAAAGGAATCCTGTTTGTTATAATTTGATTCACGTGTATGAGAATGCCGAGAGGAAAAGTACTAACAAGTGAAGAAAAAGCTTCAATCGATTCTTATAAAGATATGAGCTGCTCTAATCGCACAATTGCTAAGAAAATAAATCGGTCATATACCGTGATTAATAATTATATCAATTTACGTGAAAATTACGGAAAAAATCATTTTAATAAATATAAATAATAATAAATATGAATGCAGTAGAAAAACATTTCGAGAAGCAAGGTACAGTTAAGCGAGCAGGTTAAACGAACAATTTCAGCCCTGCTCGCGTCAGAGACCGGTCCGATTGGACGGCTCGATTGCTTGGCTTCAGAAAGCCCCGCGACTGCTTCTCCCGACTGGCGCCATTCCGAATACAGTGCAGCTCATTTGAGCGAGTTACGCGATTAGCTTCGCGAACCCTTCACGACTTCTCGTTTAATCTGACAAATGCGCAGGACCTTTCACGTCGGTCCTGACCTCGGCCCTCGAGGATCCCTGCCCGCGTTCCTTATTGGACAATTAGAGACGTCGAGGCGAAAGGTTTTACCGAGAAAGTAAAAACTATTGGAAATTCGTCTGGCAAACCGACTGTAAAACCTTCGAAATGAAGATTGGGTCGGTTCTTTGCTCTTTCTATCGTTTCGGTACCCTGAAAAGACTCCCAAGATAACCCTCACTTTTAACATTACTGTTTTGTAGTGACGCCATTCCCTAAAAAATACCTTTAACTTCCTGGTCTGACTGTTCATAAAATAGCTTGTTTCTGTTTTGCAATTCTTTAGGCGTGCAAGAATAAAACAGAGTGTCGAGAAGCTTTTATTTCTCGGAGAAAGATCATAATTAGACTGCGGATCTTTATGCATTTATAGCAGAGTTGAGTAGATAAAATTCGAAATTGTTAGAAAATTTAGAAAATTGAAGATGTCAATATATGATTTATCCTCTGTTAAAATCCGATTTAGTTTCTATTTCTTGCAATCGATGCAGACAATTTTTCTTTTGCATAAAAATCCGCAGTCTAATCATAATTTTAGGATAATTGCAGGACAACCCTACATATAGGTAAATTTATAAAAATAGAGAATCGGAAAGAACAGAAAAATTGTAAAATTATAATCGCCAACGAATTGTAAAGATAAGGCAGACACGTCTGTCGTTAACATTCGTTAATAAACCCGCTTTTCCTTACGGCTTTTCCTTACAAATTGTCATTTGCAAAAATTGGAGTGAATTCTCTGAATTTCAGTTAATGAACGTACCAAGTTCGGAATTACAGTACCTTTTGAAAAATTTCTGCGAAGTGCCTTAGCAGGGCGTCTAATTAGGAAGACTCCTTAAAGTAAGAGGAAATTTTCTGAAATTTTTTTACTGTAAAATCATTCGCTTAGAAAATTTCTTGGGAACCTTCCAATTTTCCACGGAGTTTCCTTTTTCAAGAAAATTGGCTTTACATTTGAACCGCGCATGCATGTTGTTGAATGGGACCACGCGGTTACGTCTGGTCATTACCTACCGTTTCTACTTATTGCGGGCACGAACGTGCGCGCGTCAAATAAACTTTCAATGTTGATTTTCCCAGGACCGCAGTACTCGGTATGAAAATATTATTCTACATTTTCGAGTTATTTTTGCCCGATGAATTAACTCGTACGTGATTGCGTCATTGTTACCACCGCAGCCGGTATATTTGATTTGCATGCTCTCTGAATATTTCTGTAGCATCGGGATGAATCGTTCCTCGCGTTCTCTTTAGTTAATCAAACAGCTTTATGTAATTATCTGACTCCGAGTATTCGTGTAACTCTAGCAACATTTATGCAAGATATTTATTTTATTTAACATCTGTCGAATACTCGACTAGAAGAATTCATAGAATTCATCGACGATTACGTTTCCAATATTCCAAGAATTTGATGCATTCATAACAAAAACGAGCTGGCTCGATCTGAAACAGAATAAAAAGAATTTAGCAATATCAATACATTGACTTGAACATATTAAGATTATCAAAGACAATGAAACGATCTTCTACATTACGGTCAAGCTATTACTTGAACAAATCTATCAGAAAAAAAAGTCCTAAAATAATTTTTAGTAGGTTTGAGGAATATGCATAAATAGAAACAGTATCCTAAAGAATTGAAATATTCTGTTCGCATTTAGTCGAACGGCGAACCCGTGCTGTCGTTCGAATATTAAAGTACCCACGCGCTGGCCAGAAATCCAAGTAAAATGGGGAAGAGAGAGTGAAAGTAAAGGGACGGATCGAAGGGACGAAGTTTCTCGGCCGGCCTTTTAAAAGGACGAGGACAGTCGGCAATTAGTTCGTCGGGGTAGGATGGGTCTAGCTTGCACTCGAATCAGAGAGCCGGAATCCGAGAAACTTTTTTCCCTTCCCGGCATACGGAATCACGACACCGATTCTCGATTCAATCGAGACACCGGAACAAGTTTCGCCTAACTATCTGCGACTCGGGGCTACTGTCCTCCGGTGGTGTGCATCGATCGCTCGCCTTCATTTACCGTGATTCGACCGTGACTTTTGAAAGTTGCTAGGCGGAGGACAAATTGTTAGCTTTGAACTTCTCCAGTGAAGAATCCTCGTGTCGGATCGGGACGGAAGATTCTTCTTCTTCGCAGCGATACACGAGTAAATGTTTGTCGTTCCAGATGAGTTCGAAGCGTTGTTAGAAAAGCGAGTGTTTCGAGATTTACGGTGCTCACAGGGAGCAAGAGAAGTCGTTCTAACTCGTTCTACTCGTTTTAGCCGTGAACACATAAAGATCCGCAGTAATAACTAATTCACAGGCCACTTTGATGACGCGTAACGTTACAGCGGGCCGCACTTTTGGTAAACATGCTTTTAAAAAATACAATATTATACAAATACAAAATATTAATAAAACTTTATTGTTATAATATGATTCAGTATAATTAACTCTCGAGTCTTCATGAATGAGATATATGTTTATCCTTTCTTTCACTTAATTTTGGTAAATCTATGTTCGACGTTGCACATCTTTTGTTAGCTGGTTCTCTAAATTGGCATCGGTTAATGAAGCACGCGATGAACTCTTTGTAAATTTCATCTTCGAAAAAAATGGTTCACAAACATATGTGCATCCAAAAGCAGTTACAACTTACAACTCGTTGTGCAAAATATCTTAAGTTGGAATATCTCTCGGATGTAATATAAGTGTTGTAAAAATTAAATTTTGATGTGGACGCAAAAATTTGTTTCATGGCATTGTCGCACTGTAACTCAATTATATCAAAGATATCAAACATAGAACTGGAGTTCATAGTCGCGCTTGCGCATTATAACAATGACACTTCGTTTATTTAATATTTTTTGTATACATACAACAAGAAACAAAAGTTTTAATGGAAATATAAAATTGCCTGGCAGGCCGCACAATTTAACATGGCGGGCCGCGCGTTGGCCAGGCCTGAACTAATCGATTGCTTAGTAAACTGTACGATCTTATCGATCGAACAAACACATGTTACTGGAAAAAGAGCCGATACGTTTCACTCGACATTGAAGCAGTCCGAGTGGAAATGTGGATAGTTTTTCCTGGGGGACACGTTCCGCCGGAGTGCAATTCCGCAATTAACCTACACCGACGCGTATTTTCCATACAGTCGGGACTCGTTGTTAGGTGGCTGTCTTCCCCGGCTCCCCGATGCCAGCCCGGAGCCAACAATGTGATCAAACAAGAAACCGTCCGAGTTCATAAAACGGGGACACGGACCGACTGCAAATTTTGCCGCGCGGTAGATCCTAGATAGATAGGGGAGCCTCGTAAAGAGCGTTCCTCCCACATACACACCGCCACGTAGCGTCGTTTGAATCCACGGTGGACGGTCGTCGTCGGTGGCGGAGGTCGCGTTGGCACCTGTCTCGGCCACGTTCGCGAAACCGACTCAAGTGGTGCTGAGGTGGTTGTCCGCCCGCAGAAAAGGTTTGCGGGTTCAAGCCCGCTAGATTGGCTTCTTTGTTCGAACGGCCAAGAACTGTCCCCCGTCGCCGCGGCTCCCTCTTTCTCGTCCCTACCCTCCGCCCGTGCATCTTTCCACCCTTGTCCTCCCCGCGTCCCGTTCTTTTTGCGCTCTTTTCTTCCGCGCTTCCGGCTTGAAGCGTTTTCGAGGCGAACCCCTGACCCGTCCTCCCCCCGCATCCGCACCTGCCCGCCGGTATTACGGGAACTGACGTGCCACGGAGCGTGACCTACCTGTCAACGATTTCCCTCGTTTCGTCGCTTCGCGGTCCCCGGCCTGCTCCTCGCTCGTTTTATGGCCAAGGCGAAATGAAATTAGCCGCGTGCTGCTGTTCCTCTTGTAGCCCAGACGCAGTTTTCAGTTGCTTCCAGCTCTATTTTCGGCGCATTCGCGGTCTCCGCTTGCGGGGGTGGCTGGGTCGAAAGCGACCCACAGTGGGCCGCTTCTATGGAACAGAATCCTGCAGAATTACAATTGAATTACTCGAGGAATTATAATTACAAAGTAGGGGAAGTCGGGGTATTGTGAGCCACTTTTTCTTATTGCCAAAAAGCTGCTATTGAATTGAGTTTTTCATCAAATTTCAACGCTAAATGTTGTAGTATGAAGATTTACCTTTGTTTTAGACACAATAGTTTCATCGAATATCTGCAAATTAGATGATTTTAAGACTGTTACAAAAAATTGGCATTTTCTTGAATTTAGACAATCTCGGGGAATCGTGAGCCACTTTCAAAATCAAATAAAAATTACCATTTCTGTTATGAAATGTTGTCGGTGAAAACCGTGTCGATGATTTCCATGGGACCCAATTAAAGAATGTCATAAAATAGATTGTTTTACATTTTTTGAATAACCAATAGTTCAGTTCAAGTCTCTCGAGGCAATGTATCAGTCTGTTTTCTTCGCGTGTCGAGTACAATTCCGCATCCCAAAACCATGAAAATAATGTCACTTTTGAACTCGACTGCAGATGTCATAATCGTCCCCGACCATTCTTTTGAACCCAGATTGCCAACTTCCAGTAATGGGACACTTAAACATACTTTTAGCGAGGCTCTTGTCGATCCGACGAACTGATTAGAGGAAATGGAGGATTGAACGGGGAGAACTAGCAGTCGTAAACATTAACCACCGTTCTTGCACTGAATGAATGAAAAGTGAAGTTTCATCTTACAATGGTAGTTCCAGTGAATAAGGAATAGAATCATTTTCATACGTGATGTAATCAAAATCAGAATTAGGAATTTTTCTTCGTCAACTAAAAAATTCCTCGTCGTAAAAATAAAAATATTATTAGTTCTTTTACCATTGTTTTCTTGCATTTTACAAATATGCATATACCATAAATGCACAAAGTGTTGAACTGCACGCGCTGTTGCATTTATCGCACACCACCACTAACGCATACAATAAAACGAGCAGAGAAGTGGTAAGGCGAGAGCAAAGTGAAAATAATACGAGATGGAAGTAACATTACATATTTCATAAATAAAACGAATGAAAAAACTGCGGAATACGAGACGAGAAAAAATGTGAGGTAAATAGAGCAAAGGAGGTGGAATAAGTTAAAATAAAATGAAATATTATGAATAATTCATGTGGCTAGCCGAGGCGAGTTACACAGGAAGGAGCAGTGTTATTAAACCAAACCCTAAAACGCAGATTACCCTAATATGTATTACGTTACACAAGTGGAACTATAAATCCCCACGAAACATAAGTGAAACTCAAGCGCGCGAGTGAAAATTATTTCTTAAACATTCTTGCAACAAACTTAAAGGTGAATCTCGGGAAGTTCGCCGTGTAATTTCGCTGCGAGCATGTTCCAGAATTAAATTCTGCTGGCGTACAGTCTGTAGGCAAAATAAACCTCTCGGAATTTTTGCCGATCATTGCGAAAATAGTGCACATATTGAACCGTTTGCGAAGCGAATGGGTGAAGTTTCGTGCCGAGTTTCGGAGTCGACATGGTCTAACAGTGCTTCGACCGCCGAATTCTTCTAGCAGCGGTGCTTCGTTAAAGATGCTCTTTACCGGAATTAGTCGTAGCGCAGCGAAACTTTAGATCGTTTCAACCGATCTCACGAAATGGACGCTGCTATTCGCTTCGGAGACTCGACCGTTCGTTAAACGAGAATGCTTGAGTTGGCAAATGTTTTGGTTGGACGTGATCTGAGTGCGTTTGCCTCGTTTATGACAACAGTAAGCTGTTTAACACGCTGTTGAACATTCCCGAAATTATACTTAAACCGACACATCGTTGACGTGCAGAGATCCCAGGTAATTCTGCATCGTCAGACGATGTAGGTGTCCACGATAAAATTAACGCTAAACCTACCGAGCCTTAAAAGTAGTTGTATAACTAAAAAGTACATGTTCTCTGATAGAAATGACAAGACTGATTTTATTTTGACTTTGTGCAGCTCCTATTGTAATACGTATATTATATTGTAACGACTAAAGATATCTATACAACCATTCCTTATTAAATCATTTTTATTATTGAGCTGTGTAATAAATTCCCGCGTTTATTGTATTTTATTTTCTCCCACAATTTTGTGTTTTGTTAGGTAAAGTATAATCGAATCGTTGTATTTCTGCTAACGGAGAATATTTCGAATAAATAAAATGATTTTTGTCAAGATTTTGTAACTACTTTTGATTCTGTATAGTCATTCCCGTTATTTTTGGGACAGAGGGTGTATATGCATTCGCAAGTCTTTTTCTTGCTCTACAAACTAAATTTTCAAATGGTTAGCGATGGCCTATCACTTACCATCACCATCAAAAATTTGGAGCTTGGGTGCCACACAACATGAGTGAGATGTCGAGCAGATGTCGAAAATGAATTTTTCTGTCTCCTGGAACTTCCATTGAAAAAGCCTGAAAATTGATCAAAATTAATTAATTCGAAAAATTGAAGCGGGTGGGTTTGTAGAACAAGAAAAAGACTTACGAATACATATATATATATATATATATATATATATATATATATATATATATATACTTCACATAACAAAACACAAAATTGCGGGAAAAAAGTAAAATACAAAAAACGCGGGAATTTATTACACAACCGAAAATAGTAAAATAAATAATCTGAAACCGGTCATTTTCACCGGAGATGGTAGGTTTAGTGTTAAAAATTAAATTTCAAAGAATTTGAATAGAAAAATGGAAGAGTTCAATGAAATGATAAAAGCAATTGACAGCTAACTGGAGTGGGACATAGAGAGGTCCCAGTTGATTCCGCATCCCTTAAAGGACGTGATGGTGTTCGCCATCGAATTACGAATTGAATTTCGCGAAATTTGAATAGAGGCTGTGTGTCTTCGGAACGCATTAAATTTGAAACAGCAATTTCACCGAGAACATTTCAGTGGAAGAAGAATAGAGGAGGTAAAGAAGCAACAACACCCACGTGGCGTTTTTCGGGCCGAAGAAACACGTTATTGTGCTGGGACCCGCGGGCGGTATCGCTTACGGTCCAGACTGTACACACTGTCCGGTGATAATGTTACGGGGAACGTGTTGCCGTAGTGGGCAACGCGTCCCGATCTTCTGAATCATGGCTAACCATCTAAGGGGGTGAACTACTAATGGCGCCCTTGCCGTGTCCGGCGCGCGAGCCCCGACCAGCACACAGACTCACGGCCGTATAATCGAACAAATGATTGTATTATATTATTCCGTAGAATATATAGAATGCCGGATATAATTCGTTGTCCAGGAGGCTGGGTAATCCCTGTAATCTACGCTCCGGATCAACGTGAGAAGCGTAGATGCCAAGCAGAGACAACGGGGCTGCACCTAAATGGATTCGGGACAAAACGTTCTATGGGGTGGCTCGCAGATTTAAATGGAATCTCTGTTCCTGTGCTCTGAAGCTGAACATCGCACAATGTAACTTTATCGGAATCTAAGGATGAATGTAGTCGTACGTGCTTTGTTTAACCCTTTGAACTCCTGCGATTATTGTGACTCCAAAATATGCGGTATAATTTGTAATATTAATTTTTCTTACTTATCTTCTCAACTGTCTAACTCGATTTGTATGTTATGTATTTGCTTTATTTCAGTCTTGCAGCTAAGGAATTTTTAATATAATGCGCGGTTTTTAAGATGTTTTTTTTATATATTTTTCTTCCATAACATGTATTCTCTTGTTAAATGTTCTAGGCTACCAAACTTGTCCTCACAAAGGTGCCTAGCCCGATTTGCAGAGAGATAAAACATTATTACATCATTGTTCCGATCGTTATATCTATCCCCTAAGTATTTCTCTGAAAAGACTCAAAGGGACTAGCTTTTCTTTTCCAACAGCCTGTAAACGCTTTCACTAGCACGGCGCCATGAATGCAAAAGAGTTCGACAGGCCAGGGATCGCGGATTGCTCTCGAGAGCGCGTAGCATGAATGCTTTCAAGCGTTTGTTGCGTCGCGAAGTAAAAGCGTGACGAACGCGACACGCTCACTGATAGGTGGAAAATCTTGTTACGAGTCGTGCCGCGAGATGTATGACTCTTTTCGCTGCCGAGTTACGCCTTTTTGTTTCGAACCTTTTCGTCCGTGATTCGTCTCTAGCCTTGAAAATTTGCCGGCGAGTTTATTAATTCTTCTACGTAGCATCAAATGCAAACCTCGCGAGAAAGAGAAATGTATAGGAAAGGTTAGATAGAGGGTTGATATAAAATGGAGATGACATTCGAGTGTTCCCAATGAGACAGATCTTCCCGTCAGCGTTTCGACGCGAGTGGCTTAGTCACTGCGATACCATTGAGTTCGATCTTTGTTATCGGATGTATGTGTATACATAAACGTGCCGGACGATCAGCGGGATTTCGGTTGATAGAACGAATTCCGTGCGTCAGCATTAAACTTCCGACAATTACAGAAGCGTGGGTGTCTCGCGGTACGTGCCGTTTTAGCCCCGCGTGGGCGGCCACGGTTATGTTAAAATCGATTAAGCCGCGAGCTGAAATTCGTAGCGTATAAACACACGTGAATACTACATTCAACCACTTTCTGGAATGAGATTACGTAACGTGTTTAAAAGCTGTTCGTTTGATTGCGGCTTAAGGCTCGTGCGCGTTTAGATCCGGCCGGTGCGTAAACAAGGAAATGAAAATTGCTCCGGCTTAACTATGGAAAGTTTATACTGATTCGAATAAACATCAGAGCTCTCGGTCCCGATCCATTTATAAACTGATTCTATTGAAAAGTCAATTGCAGCTCGCGCGGCATCAGCAACCCCTTGTCGCAACGGATCGAAATTCGGACGTCAAGTGTATGTCGAATCGAATTTGAAAATTTAAAAGGGTGAAAACGAGCATTTTCTTGTATTTTGGTTCTATTATTTAATGTTGCAATTCTACTTAATGTTTGAGTTTCATTCTCTTACTCCTCGACCAAATTAGTGTTCTATTTTTTTAACGCTGTATCAACACTCTCACAGCTCTACGAATAATTCGCGAACCCGCGTTAACGTAAGACAATCAAACCTTATTATTTTTTCATTTTAGCCAGCTAAATCGTGCATGTGTCTACATACGCTCCACGTCGTAAAGTTTCAACTAGAAACTTTATTTTATATAAAAGAATTTCTTCATACCTCTGTCAGTTTTTGCATTTTTCCGTTGGTCATTTATGCTTCGCTGTGATCACGATGAAAATAGGTTGCGTTTAACGAGACTCTGTTAAATCTAGTAGAAAAGAATGGACACAGTCGTTCATAAAGTTTGTATTAGATAATGTAATTAAATAAACCGCACACTTTGTATAAATTGACTCGACGGAGTTTATTCAATAACGAGAAAAGCACAAGCAAACCACGACTTTACGATTTGAATGTAGCACGTCAAGTGAGGATCATTCGGACTAGAAAATTGAACAATACATACTACGAACAAACAACCAACGGTTTCATAAACGAACTGAAATAAACTGATATTAAATCGATCGTTGCTTGTGTGGAATAATAGATTAATTTTGTTTCTCAAAACATATTTCAACACACCCCCTCAAAATTAAATCTATTATTTAATGAAGAAATGCCTTCCTCGTGTTCTGTGTCTGAGCACATAATCTATTAGATTATATAATTAAATAAACCGCACACTTTGTAAAAATTGACTCGACGGAGTTTATTCAATAACGAGGGAAGCACAAGCAAACCACGACTTTACGATTTGTATGTAGCACGTTAAGCGAAGATCATTCGGGCTAGAAAATTGAACGATACTACATATGAACAAACAACCAACGATTTCATTAACAAAGTGATATTGAATCGATCGTTCCTCGCGTGTAATAGATTAATTTCGTTTCTCAAAAGATATTTCAACAGTTTGTGTGTAGCAATGGCGCCTAATAACACTGTGTAAAAATTTAATTCGAAATTAAAACACTGAAATATGGTGGAACAGTATTCCCCTTGCCACGCCTCGTGGTGTATTAAAATTTCACTTGGTAACTAGCATAATCGAAACCATTCCGACAATTGATACTCGCTGCCATTACGCCAGCGAGTGCGACAATTTGGTAGGCGAGCCGCGAAAGTGTTTAGCCGCACTTGGGGAAATTACGTGAAATGGTGGTCGCACAGCCGAAAAAGATTACGCCGTCGCGCGAATATCCCGCGCAAATACGATTTTTCGCGCGTTATCACCGACAAAATGGATGCTGCGAGTGATCCCATCCGGAACGTGTATTTTTCACGGTTTAACCGTATGCATCAATTATGTTAATCTCGTTTGTTTCCGATAAAAAATTTCACGCCGCGAGCCTCGACCATTATAACTTCCGAACGGACTAGGTTTTCCGAATGGGTTCCCAACTTGATTTTATTATCGGACGTTTCCTAGTACTCTTGCGAGATTTAGTTACGGGATGGTCGCAGGATTTGAAGTTCGGTTAAATAGAAATTATTGGGCCGAACGAACTGGTACGAAATGGATTGGTGCAGTCGGAATAAATTCGATTAGACCCGGATCAATTTGAACTCGATCGAATTCCTCTGCCGGTTTCGTGCGATTTGAAGTAGTTCGTTATTACTATTCCGGTGTACCGAAACGGGACGCTTTTGCCGTGGAATTCGGATTTTACGTCATAGGATACACTGGATCTGGTCAAAATCGAACAATTTTACTTGAATAATTTCGAGGTTACGTTCATTAATCTTAGAACAAAGAATGTAAAAGATTGCAACAACGAAGAAGGACGCGCGCCGATCGATCGTTTCAGTCTCATCGAAGGGTAATTACTCGATCAGGCGATTAATGAGTATCGGTCGGGTTATGAGCGAGCGTTTATTACATAAATTTCGATGTCGCAAGGGTGGGTTCGACGCGCGAGGGAACGTCAAGGGCGTCGGGCTTGCCGTGTGCATATTTTAGGAGTTGGAAGACCGCGGGGAGGACGTACATCAAAACGACACCCACGGTTGTAATAACATAATCGGATGACCGTCGCGTTAAGCCCGGTGAGCGCGATATAAATTATGATAAATCGCTCCGTTTAATGACACGTTGGAAGACTGCAAACAGGACTCGTTCTGTCCGACCTCCCTTCCATTTCTCTCCCGCCTTTCGCGCGTCTCGTTTAAATCATTCGGCAAGTTCAACGGGAACACGGCCGAGCGTTATTCTCTCTCTCGCGTGTTAATATCTCCTGCATACGAAACGGGGACGCGACTCTTCAGAGATCCAACGGAGGACAGCTGGGACCAATAAAATCTCCGGGACTTGACGCAGATAAGCAGATACGCTACCGTGTTACGGTTCCCCGAATAAAAAGCCGCCCTTGATTTAACAGAGATAGCACAAAAGGCATCCGACCCGACTATTTTATTTGGGAGCCTCGCCGCCAAGATAACGCCTTTCCTAGGCTTTCGTAAAATAGAAACTGTAATCGGGCCGCTCGGTTTGCCAGCTCGATAAACTCGATAAGGCAGAACAATCATAGAAATAGTATTTCTAAAAATGATTAACGCTGGTGATGACCTCGATTATTAAATGTACAGTTACTCGAATTAATATTCGGACGCTCTAAAAAAGACGATCATTGTCAAAACGATCCTGTTTTGGGAAGCTAGAGCAATCAGTTTACTACAGGATGTGAAAAGAAATTTTTTTCAAAAGTTCCAATAGAAAGGAATTGTCGAAGAACTACTAAAAGTTGTGGGTCTATATTGAAAATTTAAAAGTTACGTTTTGTAGATCTTTTAGAGCGTCCGAATATTAATTCGAGTAATTGTATATTACTTCGGAATTACTTGGCACAATTTTGAAGATCGTATCACATATGACGCGGAAGTCACAACGTTTCGGCCAGAGCCAGATAAAAAGCGACCCAGATTAGCCAACGTTATCCCGAAAATTCCGAATTTCACTGACCGGCGATCCTGCTAATCCCTTCTGTCTAGGTTCCTGTCAGCTATCGAAGTGGCATTTCAAAAAAAACAAAATACAGTTGCTCCGTTCGCGTCAGCGTTCGAACGCGAGCGACGCGGCCGTAGAAAGGGAACACTGTAATTCACTCGGATTTCACTTACGCGATAGATATTCAATAACACGTGGTAGGGGACCGGTATACCGGTAAACGGCTCGCGCGTTTCGCAGTTCGCCTAACGGCTCTATAATTCCGATTGCACGCGTGAAAACATCCCCCCCTCGTTCGCCCGTTGTCGGGATTAGAAAAACGCGGGCGCGAGTTACGGGCTCGCTCGAGGATGGAGAATTTATGGGGGGGGGGATCGGCGACTACGGTACTGGTTCCCGGTACCAGTTTCCGGTACGTATGGGACAAGCAAGATCGCGTGCGTTACAGGGAGCATTATTCGCCGGTGTATCGCGTCTGTAACTCCCGTCGACCGACGCGATAAATTCGATTAAATTACATATCGCGGCAGTTCGTAAAACAAATTGTTCGAGGTTGAGCAGACGGTGGACACGCCGCGCTTTGTACAGGGTGTATAAAAAGTAATGGTCGTCCGTCCTATGTGTGAATCTATACCTCTGGATCAAAGAATAACAAAGAAAATTGGCGTTAAAGTTTGTTTTTACATCAATACCTTCTACTCATCGAGAAGAGAAGAAGTTTGGAAGGAGCCGCATGTCGCAAATAAATAGTTATTGAGATATAAGCTGTTGAAGTGCTTGCAAAATTTGATTGTGTAGAATTATACGCATAGACGAAAGCATACTACATACTACAGTCCACACAACCGTGTCGATACACACGCGACGTTTGTCTTGAGGCACGCACCGATTATGTTCTGTTTCATAGACACGGTTGGGTGGACTGTAGTAGTAGACTTTTGTCTATACGTTTAACTCCACACAATCAACAATCTTTAACAGCTTATACCTGAATAACTATTTGTTTGCGACATGTGGCTTCTTTCAAACTTCTTCTCTTCTAGATGAGCGGAATTTGTTCAAAATATTTTTTAGACGTCATTTACTAAACTAATTCTTCTAGCCTTACAGAGAAATTGAAGTCGTTTGGTCCATTCATAAAAAAGTTATTCTGATTTAAAGTGTGTGTGTGAACAGTTATGCTCCTTGCTGTTCATATTCATACATACATAGTTTACATTAAATTCGTAGTTTACAGTTTTTTAATAAATTAGAAATGAGAAAACAAGCTTTAATATTGGGTCGGGCAACTAATATTTCTAAGCTTAAGGGTAATTCAAGTTTAATTTTACGCAATTGTTGAATTAGCTTAGATCGCTGTAAATCGAAGAGGCTACAAATATGATTAATAACCTGACTACTGTGTCGCAATCGCATTTCGGGTCACTAATAATTCCTACACGAAATAGAGACGCATTAAGACTATAATGATCGGCTCTGCACCGATTAATAGTCACAATTAGTTCTCGTGAGAGACATTCGTGTTTGAACCATGGCTTAGACCTTCCAGTATAAAAAATGGTTGAAAAATATTTACCCTTTCATCAAGCCTTGCTCCTTTATAATCTTTTAGGTTTGTATATGCGCATTTCTCTTGAACTCCTCATACAAGTCGGTAAATGAAATTGGTGATGTTGAGACACTACAGGTTTCTGTGGCTCTAAAATTCATATTAAAAATCACTTGCTTTCATGGCCGTTACCGAGAAGCCTCCCTTAACGCAAAGACCAAAGTACGTTGTAAGTTTCCAAAATAAAAATGTTTTATTTGTGGATACTGTAGAAGAACGATTATTTGAAATATTTTTCTCTCTGAAATTTCACCCAGCTCCGCTGCCATAAACGACTCATAATGGCGACGGAGGGTTAAGTTTACGGGACAACGAGGCCTGTGAATCGACCTGTAGAAAGCTCGCCAAGTAGCTCCTAGCGGCGCGGCGGCGGCCATCGAGATTGAACATTGTCTCTTCGGCGACCATTTAATAGCAGATCTAAACGAAAATGTCGCGCGGCCCGCGTTTGAATTGTCTGGCGCGCGCTTTATTACGGCCACAACAGGTCCGCGAGGCGCATCGGCGGCCCTGTGCATTTAACGCTTATTGCCAGAAACCGTGACTGTGGTCAGTGAATGTTCGCGGCGTTTCCGCGGAATGATTCACTCGGGGTTCGCATGCGCCTGTCCCGTTTGTTGGCCAAGTGCACACGCGTCGACTAGCAAAGCCGACAGAACGTCGCCCAGCTATGGCTTCGAATTTTTCCACGCTGCCAGTATCCAGATAGCAGCTGTCCCACAAGTCAATTGCCGACTTGAAAAATTCATAACTTCCTCTCGACCTGGTTTACGCTTAAAATTCTACTCTCGCCACGCGTCCGTGCGCCACTCGCGCGTTCACCCACGGTAGAACGAAATCTTCCGTAAGTTTTAACCACGACAATAGCGTCAACTCGCCCTTGTTGTCTCTTCGTAGACCGCCCTCAAAGTAAATTAACCCTTTCGCTGCTACCCTCGAGCGGATTGTAATCCAAAGCGCATGTCGCTGGCACGCTAGACGCGCTCAACTACGACGAAACTCCTGCCGTATTCCTCAAAGGGTATTCAATAAAACATCGCAATTGAAAGGAGTGACTCGTCGCTACGCCGTTCCCTTGCAAATAACGTAAACAGTATTGTCGATGATAGCAATTGTCGCGGCTGCAACACACTTCGAGCGGCGCTATCAACTTCTCAAGTTGCACGCTGTCTGCTACGAAAGGATTCTCAAAGCACTCGCGACAATAAAGCGGAGCAACATGTTTAGTCAAATTCACGTATTTACAGCGAAATATCCCAAGCCTAATGAAACAGAGTCTCTGTTTCTTTATTAATGATCATAACAAATTCCAAGTATAATAAAACAGAAACAAACTATTTTAACCTTCCGCGACGGACTATAGAGTATCGCAGTTACTCATTCTCGCCATAAATGCATAAAATCCACAGTCTAATTATCTGTACAATACACATCGATCGCGGAAGCGTTCATTACTGAAATTGTCCAGTTTAAATTTTTAATCGGCCGAGGATTAAATCCCGCGTAATTAACGGCGATAAATTAAGTGATCAATTACGAGCTTACACGAAAATGCACTAATTAACCAGTTATTCGAGTGCTGTATCCAGCCGGGTAATGTATTGCAGCCGTAAAGTAACTGTAAAATATTAATCATTTTCGCGATTAGACACAGTCCGCGAAAGATTTAATGTCTATTCAACAGCGAACGCTTCTACCGTAAAAACAGGTAATAATTCATGATAATAAAAAAAAAAAGAAAAGAACGGTGCACGCGTTCTGCTCGAATGATTGTTACCGGTTCCGTGGTTGTGGCTTACGGCGCGCGCGGCACGAATCATCGGAACATCGTACACGTGTGCGCCGTTGTAACAGGCACCAAGGACTTCAGTACACATTACGTTTCTATCGTACGATCGGACACAAGTTGGCCGAGCGCGCATCCAGCATCGTAAGTCGAGGCGCAGCGGCGCTAATGCGCTCGGATTAGAAAATCCACGCGACGGTCGATAAATTATAAGTTGTTCCGGAAACAATTGCCAACGCGCGAGCGTCGCCGGTGCGCAACGCATTTTAATTGATCGTCGCGGATACAGCCCCAACATACAACTCGATCGCTCTCGCCTCTCTCGTCGCGATGAGTCACGAACAGGTTCTGGGTTTAAAGCGCACGAATTTTAAATAATCCATCGCGGTATTATTCTTTCGACGACGCGAATAAGGGAACCGCTGCTGGATGCTGTCATCGACTCGATTTTACTCTGTGCAGTCATCCGTTCGATGATAGCAACCAGCGGTGGAAAATAAACCCGAGTGACTAATGATCGTTTGTTAAGGTTGAACCAGGTATTATCATTGCTACCATTGTCGACCGGCGATAAAAGTCTTCGCAGCGAGTAAGAGCAGGTTTCGATGATAATACGAAATGACAGTAATAAAAAGCAAAGTGAACGGAGAACCGTACCCGGCCACAAAAGTGTAGATAAAACTGTTCGAACACGATTTAAGTACTTGTACACAATTAAATGGTATCAGTAGGCTGCGGATTTTATGCATTCGTAACGACAATGTGAAGAATGGACATTCTGAGAAATTTTGTAATATTTTTTAGAGGAACATTAACAAATTGTTGAGAAAAATACAGTAAATGGGTACTCAGGTTCATTAATCGTCTATTGCATTCCATTCCCAATCGGGGACTTGAATTCCAAATACATACAGTACATACAGTTACATATAGTAAATTAAGTAGACAATACTGAAGTCTCTGAGCATGTTGGTTCCATGTGGGAACATTGCGATTTTGTACTTGCATATGTATAAAGTTCCCATATAGAATATATGCATATATATATAAAATATATAAAATGCAATAAATAACATTTCCTAATAAAATTTTATTATTTATTTCACAACCACACTTATTTTTAAGTAGACTGACAGCCATATACATTTTTCTCAACTCGTCATAACAATTCATGCAGTAGATGGTTAACACTAGAAATCTACCCTGAACTACACTAAAAAATAAATTTCCCAGTAATCATTTTGATGATTGTTTTAGAGAGGATTTTTTACTTGTTTGTGTATGCGCAGATTTATTTTACACCTCGAGATGCATTTTATTTGTACAGAGCTTCGACCGTCTTTTACGACTGCTAAGTCTAACGGGGAGCTGCACAAATATTTTAATTATTTGTGCACCTCAACGTCGACGTCGGACACCTTGCAACTTCTAATCATCAATCGGTTGAAACTACTACTACTATACACTACACACTACTACTAACCCTATAACTAAACCCCTACTTAGCAGAAGTCTAAACACCGAGAGATTTCACAGTTGCAAGGAACCTCTTCTCTTCTCCCTCTCCCCCTTTTTTCATTCTAAGGGGGGGGGGGTTCCGTCCCAGGGCCGCTAGAAAGAAAACTCGTGGTAAAGGTTCTCTTACAATATCGGGCCCTGCCACAGACGCTGGGATATTGGAGGACAGTTGAAGACGGTATATATACAAATCGGTGATCGATCAGGTACTAGCGAGAAAGGTCTCGACCCTTTGTCCATCTCGTGGCGAGCGTAGAAGGTAGCCGCCACAGGTTTTAAACTCAACTGTTAGGGTGCGCTTACAGTGGACCCATTTTCGTCCGGTTTGGCCGACGCACAGTGGTCTGGAGACACTGTTTTCGTGGCAAAAATTCAATTTTTCAACTTTAATACATTGAAAAGATTTTCTTCCTATAATGTAACAACCCTTTAATTCTGTGATGAGATACAGCGTTCGAAAGACAAAGTCGGAAAATTCAAAGTAAAATAAAACGTTTTAGATTTCAATCACCGAACATCAGGAAATAGATTTTACAATTTTTAATCCATTTTTAAGCATTGTTTAGTCCATACACGAACAGCATAAATTAATAGCATTTCAAACTTTGAAAAGAATTATACAAAAACGCTTAAGACCGCTAAGCATCGGACTTGTTTTATATGAAAGCTTGAACGTTTACTAAGTAGATCATGTAAATTTTAACTGCAATCTCCCGCAATCTTGAACTATAAACGGACTTTAACAAATACGGGCCCGCGGTTATTCGCTTTCTACATCACAATTAATCGCTCTCTACATCAACGATTCTACTTTCTCGTATGCAGCTCGACGTCGGAAATTCGCAACGAATATTGTATCTATGTAGATACCAATCGTTGATGTTACTCAACGATTCTGCGTCCGTCTTCGTAATACGCAGCTCGACGTCGGACACTTGCAACTGTTGACGCTAATTGCGACAAATCGTTCAACTAGAAGAGCCTAAATGATTCGTATTAGACTGCAGATTTTATGCATTCATAACGACAATAGATTGGCCGTATATGTACTAAACTGTTAAGAAATGAGAAAATGCATTATCATTTAATTTCTGTTTCGTGCGATTCACACGGACAATTTTTATTTCGGCAAATCGCGAACGGGAAGGTTGTCCGATATTTTTCTAAACGAGTTCTCGCGAGGCATTGTTGTCTGCTGTAGAATTAGCCGAACCGGCGATTATAGAGTCATCGTGATTAGAGCTTTCACGGTTCACTCGAGCTTATGATGGTCATAGATACCGGATAAAGCTATCTACGACGAAAATCGAAAGTACAGTGGTCGCCCGAGGCTTGAATTACATTAACGATTCAGTCACGGCATAGTCACGGTTCGTTCGGACATTATTCAATGCTCCTAGGCGTGACCGAGCCGTGAACGTTCAGTGAACACTACAAAGCATGGTCCACGTAACCAGAGCCGTTTCAAGCGCTTTACGAACTGCTTTTACGGAAGATTATGCTCCGTAAAGAGTACCGTGTACTGTTTCGAATCTCTCTTTGGTTTGGGATTCGAGACTCCCACGACCTAACATTATACATATACTGCACTCGCTGCAGCAACGATGGCCTGAACCCTTTAATTTTGGAAATTGTTATTGTCTGATTCACTTCGACCTTCCATCAATATTGATTTACAATTAAAAATTATAACACTTCCAAGGGATGGGTTAAGAGGAAGAGAACTAAACGTGAAAGTTCTCTGTTTCCGTAAACTGACAGGACTGTGTGAAACATGAAACATTATCACAAAATTCTAACCGGTACCCTACTGCTCTGATTTTGCTAAATGAATTGATGGTTTGGCGTCAAACCGACGCAACGATGAAAAATCAATCTCGATAGAAGAATTCAAAATAAGAAAGATTGAATTTCGATACATTCAAGTTTACATCTGTTTTGTTGTAAAATTCTTCCTTTTAATCTTATTTTTAAAATAGTAGTCTTTCTATCGCGTGCAATTCTCGAATAACAGTAAGTAGGAAACATTCTATAAACGACTAAACAAATTATGAGGTGGATAAACGATCGTTAACTTACTTTCCGGCTACATAGCTAACTGTGAAGGACAATCTCTTAAACTGACTATGTACATATTGCTTTCGCTTTGATGCGCTAGAGTATACCGAAGCTCGTAATGCAAACAGTGTCATACTACACATAAGCTCGAGTGACAATATAAGAACTACGGAATAGCATTGTGTGTGTGTGTGTGTGTGTGTGTGTGTGTGTGTGTGTGTGTGTCAGGTTGCGAAATGGAAGCGCGTCAACTTAAATAGCAACGCGAGCGTGCCACAAGGATTTTATCTCCGAGACGCATCTTCGGTAAACGGATTATCCCATCAGCAGGACTTAGCAAGTTGCATGCAGATTCGCTAGGTGGTCCCATGACGGACTGGTATCTCGGGCAGGAGATATTCCGCGATCGAATCGCGGAAAAATGCGTCGCGTCTCGTAAAGCCGATTTTAGTTATCGCCAGGTATGTACACTGTCGAACTGGTTTCACTCGTCCGAGCCGCATAATTACAGCACGCATCCCAGGTGGTCTTAATAAATGAATACCATAATAAACGACTCTGTCGGTGGCAAGAAGGAAAGGTCAGGTCTTGCACGGTTACTGAGAAAGGGAGAGAATCGCGTCCCGATAATTGCACAATATTATTTTTGAAACCGTGTTCGGCTCGAGCTGTCCGCTCGCTGCCCGCCTGGATTAACCCGCTCACTTTATGTGGTCGGGGACGATTTACTGTTAAACGATCCCTGTATTTTCCGACACGCGAACATTCGGCCTTTTTTCGTCCACGCCGTTAGAGCGTGGCCGGAATGCGGTTGTGGCGCGTGGAAATGATTAATCCCGATATCACACTAGTTTTTCACGTGGTCATAAAATAGTACTGCGCCAGCCTTTACATTTTTCCTGTTACTTCGTTCGTTTAGAGCGTTTTAACGCTTAGTGCAGTGGTAGTATTTTTCTGAACTTGAAGAGTGTAGCGTGGTTGCGTGTTATGAGAATATTAGAACGAAATTAAAATTTTTAATCCTCGTATCAATCTTTCACGTTAATTTTTATTTAAAGTGGGCTCATCAAGTCTCTTATCGGTAACTGTCGACATTCACGGTCAAGTAACAGGGAACCAGGAAGATCAACCTTTGGATAGGAGTGGTCGGGTCCATTTTAACTTAGCAGTTCGAAGGCATCGTCTGTCTACTCAGCTCTTGACGATTAATTGAATGATGAATAAAAACATCAAATATTGTAGATAAAGTACGTTTCTAAAAATATCTGCAAACAGCAGCAGTTGCGTTCAATTTCAATTTGTTATGAATAGACTGCGGATTTTATGCATTTATGACAAAAATGAGAAAGCACAATTTAAAGCAATGGACATATTAAAAAGATTTAAAGACGTCAGCGTATCGGTTTCAGCTTAATCAGATAATTAAAGGAAGAAAGAAATTTTCATTTCACTTCTGTGTCTTGCAATCAATGCAAACATTTTTTATTTTGCATAAAGATCCGCAGTCTAGTTATGAAAAATAGAATAGAACTCATATAGGGTCAAATTCGCTGAGCGTTCGGCGGGCTGATGGAAGGATTCGGAAGGTTCGTCCTTCTGAGTGTATTTGGTAGTGGTGGAAGCGGTCTGTAACGAAGAACAAGGCATGGTTTAAAGAATCGATAAAGCCGCGGCACAATGTTCTATGTACACATATACGTCCACCAGCCACCAGAACAGCCGGAAAAAGAAAATAATCCGTGGTCCGTCGCCGCTCCAGCAACACACATCGCAGCCTTGCAGCTCTTTTTCCGTAGCCCACATTTGCATCGATCTCCGCTCGGGTCGCAGCCAGTTCTCGCAAGGGTGCCGAATCTTTGTCGCGGACTTTACCATTCAACTTTGGGGGGGATTTCACCGGCTAATCCTTAGTCAGGTTTTCGTTGACCGACGAATCCCCCATTGTCCGGCCAAGTTTCCGGCAGCTTCCACGACCCGGGTTCAACGGTGTTCGATCCCATCGCGATTGATGACGATCGTCGGAGACGTCCGACGTCGATCCAACAGCCCCGGGGGAAAATGCGAAAAGTGCTCGCCAAAGGCTCGACCAGTAACCAAAACACGAGGTGACGTTCGCGGACGTAACGACCTAGTTTACGCTTCCAATTCAACCGAGGAAGAATGGAACGGTCCGACGTGAAACGGCGCAGGATGGAGAGAAAGGGGAGTCTTGGGGACAAGGACGATGCCGGTGAGGCAGGGATGTGCGGAATGAAGACAAACCGAGAGAAGAGAGAGAGAGAGAGGGAGTAAGAGAGGGGAGGGAGAAGAGAGAGACCAAGAGGGGAGAGTTTTGAAGCGGAACACACGTACGACAGCTGACGGCGAGAACCTGCCCGCCTTCAATCTTCGTGAAGTTTTTCGGCCGAATTTGGTTGTTTGCCTGCCATTCATTAACACACCGGCCGCTGCGAGTCAAATATTTGGACATTTTAATTTTTCACTCCGACGAATCATGTTTCTGAAATTGACATTCCCCGTTTTTTTGCGCGAATCCTACAGCTGGTACACAGAATTCATTTTTAAGGTGTATAATTTTGTACATACATTGTTTGTAGCGGGGTGTGTAGCCGATTTTGATGGAGTCTTGAGATAAACTCCACGTGTGTGTTATTTGAAAGGAACGCAGCCTGTGGGGCTGTCACATTTTTTAAGAGATTCTGTGGATTTCTTAACCCTTTGAATCCGGCTGACGTATAGTCTACTTTCTAAACTAATTCAGCCAGAGTTTTATGGAATTCTCGGCGTAATTATAATTAAGAACGTTTGAAGATCGTCGAACAGCACAATCAATTTTTTTGGGGGGACTTGTTTCGTATAAGTTACGCCAGCTGTAAATGAGTTAAGCCTTAGCACTCGAGTGGCGACTCTGAGGCACCACTAAAAATTGCTGTACCATTATTCGCAATATTGTTTACATAACTATAAATATGTTGGAATCTAACCAATTACTAAAAATTTCAAAAATCATAGGGTATGGAAATATTGTAGGTCGGAAGAGATGTTTAATTTTCGAGTTAAAATAGCTCCGAGTGCAAAGGGTTAATAAAAATAAAATTCGTACATTCGTTGAAACTTACCGGAGTCAAGGTTAATTAATTTATTTGTAAAATATTTGTTTGTCAACTTCATTGTCGCCTGCATCTCCCGCTGAACTCGTCACCGTTCATATTGATCCTTTACAGTCCCCTGGCACTTGGAAGACCATTAAAATCGAAAACTAAAAATATACTTAATAATCTCCGATTCTTTAATCTTTTTACCATTACAAATTGCATCGACTAAATAGTTTCTGTTAAAAATGGAATGGGGCCGCGGTAGGTATAGTGTTAATAAAAGCGGTGCGCCACGCAGAACATAGTTACTTTCCCCGAAAGTCTTCGTAAAGTAAAAGAACTCGACTCGTCCCGACCTCAAAAAGCGAAATCATCCTGTAAAGTAAAAGCCCCAGATCCGTCAAATTTTCATCGAAATTCAAGAGAGAGAGAGAGAGAGAGAGAGAACGAGAGAGAATCCAGCTGGTAGTGTTTCCGAGGCCCTGGATGAAGCAGGAAAGGGTCGGGTAGCAGGGAACGCGAGCGAGGAAGGGTGAGAGTCGTCGGTGGGAGTAGAATCCAGCATGGTTAGCAGAGACGGCAGGAGGGAGCGTCGGTGGTGGGGGTACCGCGGTGGGGTGACCGGTGGTGGGGGGAATAAACACGCCGGCGCCTCAGTATCGTCGCGTCCATCGAGGGAGTCGGTTTGTGACGATCTCGGTGTTCCCCGTCGTCGCGGAACAAAAGCCACCGATTCTCTGGGTTCCTTTATTTATCTCGGAAAACTACTCTCGTGTAATCGAGCCGGGTTTGTACGCGTTTTCGAAGACCGGGTGCGTTTGTTTTCGGAACACGATCAGGCATGCCGCGTTCGATCGACGACGAGGGCTAGCCTTGCCCTTGAAGCAGCCAGCGGGTTTCGAGCGGTCGAAGAGAAGAGGAGAGGAGCGCGTACCGCGCACGACGTACCAACCAGCTGTGCCGGAATCGTCCGCGTGTGTTTGTGTTCGACGTTTTTTCCTTGTTTTCGTGACATACGTATTCCGTGATAAAACGAGGACAGTTTTTACGTTCCCGTGGTTCGGTATTCTCCGTTGTTCAGTTCTGTTTGGTGCTTATGGTGAATTCGCCTGGACGATAAGCGAGCGAACGAGGAGGAGAACAAAGGGACCAGCGGACGACAGTGCACGGGCGCAACGGAGAGAGATATCGGCGTGTATCGATCGAGAGCTGAGCTCGCCGTTGACGTAAGTCGATGAATTTTGTCCTTAACGCGAGTAATGATCGAGGCGGTACGCGCTCTCTTGCGGACGCATCCGCGAACGTGTCAGGATTTGTCTCAACCAGAGCTCCCTATTTCACGTGTAATAAACGAATCAGGATTTCTTAATCCGTGTAACGTTAACAGTTAAGGTAGGCGCACACTAGACCGCATCGCGACTGCACGCCGACCACCCACTTCCGCTGTCTTGACTTTCGTATATGTAGTTCATAGTTCTAGGTTTTACATCACGCATGGTCAAATTTTTGCTCGATCGAAGGCATTTTCAAGGGATACGGCACTACGGCCGCCACGGGGAACGAGACGCGCGGCCGGGAGAAGTGGTGGTATCCCTTGAAAATGCCTCCGATCGAGCAAAAATTTGCCCATGTGTGATGTAAAACATAGAACTATGAACTACATATACGAAAGTCAAAACAGCAGAAGCGGGTGGTCGGCGTGCAGTCGCGGTGCGGTCTAGTGTGCGCCTACCTTAAACGTGCCACGACCGGTAAAATGACCGGTTCTAAATATTTGATTTTACAATCATTGAAATTGTAAAGATGCAATCTGAACCGCGCAAAGTCTAAATAAATGAAATCTTGTCATTTTTATAAGGCAGCATGTGCCCTCTCTACTTTTATAGCTCGGTACTATTAGTGTTAAATACATGCGTGTGTTTTACTTTCACGAATATTTGTGTATTTCAATATTGTATACGGCGATATCACGCCGGACAGTTAGCGTGAATTTATTCCTGTCTCGCTTGCGTCTCACTTATAACATCAACAGTCGACAAACGATCAACTACGGTATAATACTAATTTTTTTTGTATCGTTCCGACACGATCAGGTACATAGTGTAAACACAACAAATGCATTGAAGAATGTTCGTCTCATAAATCGACCTTCACGCGTGTCTTAAGACACTTTATTTTACGAATGCACGGATTCCGTTTACACGTGTCCCTCTAGTACACGTTCAAAAATCGTAAACTCGAGTCTCTAGCAGCGTAGCATCGGGATCGTCTCACGTAGGTCACGTAGATGCGGTGAACTGGTTCGCTTTTGCTTCGCTTCTTCTTTCCCTCGTTTTCCTCGCAGCAGCGCAGCCCGGCGTCTTCGGGCTCGAAATAGTCCGACAGAAGTTCACTGCCTTCCTCTTCTGATTCTGTCATCGAGGTTACGTGCGCCGTCTCGGCGGTGGATTGCTCGATCGGGTCGATACATCGCGATCATCTCGTACCGAACCTGTACACGCAACTTTTTCACGCGTTTCCTGCGCTCAACGTCTCCCCCGGGCTGTTTTCTCGCGTGACGTCGTCTGATGGATTGCATGCGATATCCAGCGACCAGGTTCCATGTCCCGAACGTTTTCTACATATGTTTCTTGTGACGTCGATTGCATCCAACGCCGGATGAGGGCCCACGACTCTCGCGACGCGCTGCGAAATATTTCTGGGAAACGAATTAAACCGTTGCTTTCGAAACGAGGGTGTAGAAACCACCGCGTTTTACACTCCTACAACCAGATGCGCTGTTCACATAACACTCTATTCAACGCCCGTCACAAACGGCCTCCATGTTCCCACAGGGTTCTTCCATTAAACTTTCGAAAATATCTTAAAACTTCGGGAAACTTGATGGAAACTTTAATAACTCCGTGGCCGCCGGTGCCATTTTCCGTCGAGATTTTGTGACACAACTCAAAAATGCAGCATTCGAGAAAATTCAACTTAAAGAATACTAAAAAACTCGTATTGAAATAGATTAAGCTTCTTTTAAATTCCAGGCAATTATGATAAATTGCGAGATAGAGATCTGACGCTTTTCGTGCATGTTGGGGCACTTCATCCATATTTTTCTACGACATAACCTCAAAATTGACATTTTTTGACTTGTGTCACTTTTCTTGCGGAGGTGCGAGATGTTATCTGGACTGCGGATCTTTATTAAAAATTAAAATAGTCTGCATCGATTGCAAGGAATTAATGATTTTAATATAGGAGAAATCATACATTGACATCTTCAATTTTTGAAACATTTCAACAATTTTGAATTTCATCTATTCAGTTTTACTTGGTTATGATTCTTGTTGAACGTTTGTGAACCCTTCGACGAGAATCACAATTTTCTTATGGTATTCGATGATGTTTTTCTAAGAACTGAGGATCTTCAAGGTCAACTTTGAACCTTAAAATTAATAAATCCGCATGATCTAATAGAATTTCTGAACAACATCAAAATTCAATAAATATTTAATTTCTGAAAGAATGTTTTCACTTTTGCTGCTCGCTGCATTCCTGGAAGAGGTCAGCATCAATATTTAAGCGAGTCGAGTGTTTGAGAAAAAAAAAAGGATTCACGAAGTGTTGCTCGGGGCGGCTGTTGTATACAATTGGTGCAGCGAGTCGACGCCAACGCAACACGGACGTAACGCGAATTTATTGTCAACTAATTAACCGTTGGCCGTATATTGAAACGCATTTCTCGTTTCAATGGAACGCGTACCGAATTATTCTTGAACGCGGAGAGCTCGAATTACCGGCGGATATTCGTTGCAAATAAAAACGTCCGAAGTGCATCGGCCATGGAAGAACCGTTGACCTTTGTCGAGTGTCAATCAAACGACTGAATCGTAAAACGTTTTAATTAACATTCTCCGATGTTTTTCAGTCGTCCACGGTAACGATGCGTTCGTTGCACAACTCTGCTTCTATCGTATTGTCGATACGGAATTGAAAACACGTTAACATGCTTCTCGAACAATATTGCTTTGACCGAACTGACACTGACCTACGATAATCAAGTGGCACACTCTTCCCACGTGAAATCATAGTTTTTGTAGTCGTTGTTGTAACAGTGTTGCATCAATTTATGCAATCCTTGATATATAGCTGCTCAGTTTAAACGGAAAAATTGAGGTTGAAAATGAAGTTGAAGAGTTGATATTGTAATTAAAGTTGATATTGATGGAAATAGAAGAGTAGAAATTGAAGTGGAAATTGAAGAATTGAAATTGAAGTTGAAATGGGAGAGTTAAATTTGAAGTTAAAATTAAAGTTAAAATATACAGCTGCTCGTGATTGTTATTTGAGAATACAGAGACTTGGCAAATTATTGGTTCATTAACTGGAAGAAGTTCATTAATAATCAGTCTGTTATCGTTGGGCAGCGGATTTTTATGCATAATAAAAATTATCTGCACTGGTTGCAAAATACCACAGCTACATAAACGTTTAGTTTTGTTTCAGAAGCTGGAAATGAAACAGCAGTATTTATAAATTCTAGTTATCATGCACGGAATTTATGGTCGAAGATGAACTATAAATTCAGTGATAGTCCACATTACCCACATAGTTAGTGCATACCATATGTATAGTCATGTTCAATTGTCAATTACACATAGCTTGACGTATTGATTTGGAGTATTGATTATGCATACTTAAGTGTCCATAGACAGGTATCCATGGTACATGCTTTGATGTACACATGACAATTGTCATGGTGCATGTACACCACTGAAATTAATGGCGATATTCAATTACTTATGATCCAGTACGTCGATTTGATGCAGTGATTATGCATACTCGAGTATGTAAGAATATTACAATGTCTTTTTTTCTACATCGACGTTGATTGTTGATAATAAATAATATGGTACATGGTTCTTCAATATGTATGTATTTACATTCAGCCACGAAAGTCTTCAACCGCCTTGTAAAACAGAATAACTTCTTTGTAATTGTACCAAACGACCTGATTTCTTATAAGCAATTACATAGCAACATTGGTTTATGAAATAATATGCAAAAAAGATTTTCCAAAAATTATAATTTACAAGGTTACATGCAAAAATAAAAATGGCATTTTTTAACACTTTTTTATTTGAGCTCTTAACGAAAATTTAAAATGTATATATTCATACATACACACTTTTTTATTTGAGCTCTTAACGAAAATTTAAAATGTATATGTTCATACATGTTTTGTAGATCTATGTCAGTTATACACATGCTGAAAATTTCATTGAAATCAATTAACATACACACGAGCTACAAGCGGTTAATAATGGCGAAAATCGTAGTTTCACACGACTTTTAATCAGTTTCTGCTCAAGACATCCACAGAATCGTACATCTTTTAATGTGTGTCGTTTTTTTCCAGCGTCAATAATAATTTCTGGAAAATCTTTTTTGCAATGCTTGTAATCGATTATAAAAAAAATCAGGCCGTTTAGTACATTTATAAAAAGATTATTCTGTTTTAAAGGGCATTAGAATACTTTCGTGGCCAACTGTACTTCCTGTGCTTTGATCTATTGCTCATCGATTTTTCAATCGATGATACATTGTTGCTGGTATGTAACACTTATCTGGTTCAGTTTAATATCAATTCCACGTATGTATTCCGATATTATGACATATCGATTTCCCATACATGTACTGATATATTGTTTCTGGTAACAATTAGCCCTATCGAATCTAAAGGTCAGTCAACATTCCAGAAATTTCACCGGATTCGATTCACGTTTTTTGGGTACAAACGATTAACACGGTTTTTATACCGTTTTCATCCTATAACTACGACTTTACACGATTTTTAACCGTTTGTAGCTCGCAGCAGTGCCAACCGATTTCGGTGATATTTCCAGTGTGTTCGAATTGACACGACCCTATGAAGCGTGTTTTTTAAATTTTAATTGCAAGCCCGGGTAAAAAAAGGTGACATTTTTTAAACTAATATCCGCAGATTTAAAGAAAGAACCTCGATCGTCGAGGTTAATTTTAAAAAGTTATTCTATTTTAATTCTTGAGTTGGCAATCGACTGGCTGTAATTCCTTTAACAATGTTTTGTGTTACATAATGGTGTTATAATAACAGAAATAATAAAAGTATCAGCAACGTTCGTTTCTCGAATTCACAGTGCGTCGCGCGATGGCGTCGTCGTTTTATTTAATCAAAGTTGAGACTTTTCGGAAAGCGGGACGCGGGGGTCCCGACAATTAAACTTGACAAATTGGCGAACGAAAATGGCCCTGCCGTCTCCTCGCATTTCTGCGCAATACCACCGGCAGGAAGGTATTAAGACGTTTCCCGTTGCACGGTCCTCGCCCCCGTTAAATACTTGTAGAAACTTGCGGACTCGCGCGGAGGCTTGCATATCGCGTTCGCGTGAAATGCACCGCGTTTGCAAATGAACTACCGCCGCTCTCGGAATACTTGGTCGAACCTCACATATTCCGGTCAAGACTGACCCATACCCCGGGGTGTTGGCAGAGAGCTGCAAGACAGGTAGTGACGTCATCGAGCCAGCTGCTTCGCTTTTGTCCCTATCGTTTATGTCCGCGAGCAACGTTGCCTTTTCCTCTTCCTCTTCCTCGATACTCGCAGTTTTTCGCTCTGCCTCTAACCGTGTTACATATTTTCTGGTCTCTAGACGTTGCCCACGTTCCAACCACTTGAAATGCTGTTGTATTGTCGCGAAAGTTAGAGACCTCTCCGAGGTCATCAACCGGAAGCCGGCGGAATAATGGCGCCAGCCGCGAGATGGCAGAAGATCATCCATTGAGAAACGTTCCGAATAAAGGTCTTGAGAAAAGGATTTCCCACTCTGACGAATATTTCGAAACTTATTAACGCGGAAACTTCAGAGTTAAAGCTTCTCGCTAAACTATGGACTTGATTCATTTCTGACTTTGAAAGCAGGGCTTGAAACGGGCCCGGAAATAACTGTTTGAAACTGCTTCATTCCGGTCTTGATTGAAACAGTTATGAAGGGCCGATATTCTAAATATGTAACTGTTATGAAGGACCGAAATTTTGATTGATATCGGATGTTCATTTATTTCGTAACCTTATAGGTACCTAGCTAGAAATAAAAATATGTACTTTCATCGGTTGTATTTTCCGCGCGCAATATTTGTTTATAGCGTGGTTGGCCTGAAGCTCAGATTTGTTAATCTGTTAATAGTGTGCAATATTCGCGAGGCTGTGCGATCTAATAAATCTTGTAATTTAATTTTTGCCGATATTTCTGTTATTTCAATCGTATCTTTAAGGGCATAAGATTTTTCTTTTCCTTTCTGTATCGCAAAATATGAAGGCCATTGATTCCTATTGCAGATTATTAACTCATTTCTAATTTTGTCGTACTGTGATTTTGTTAATTCGGCCGCTAACGGTCCTTCGTACATGGTCTCATATCGGTTCTGTGTACAATGTATGTAGTACGTACCTAATACTTTGTCGCTCGGTCGGTGCTTTAGGCACGACGACTACCATTGGCCCAGAGCTAAAAAGTTGTAAAAATCAATTTTTACTATTGTTTTTCATAATTCCGACCAATTGCAATTTTTTCAACATATTTTTTACACGTCATTTACTAAACTTCTAGCCTTACAGAGAAATTGAAGTCGTGTTTGGTCCATTCATAAAAAAAAGTTCTGATTTAAAGTGTGTGGAATCAGTTATGCTTCTTACTGTATTTCGAATATCGGTCCTTCATAACTGTTTCAAGGACCGACACCGATATCATAAATGTTTCCAAGCCTTGTCCGAAAGGTATCGGAGACTATAAATCACAGATATCATGCCAACACGCGTTCCAGCGTCGATCACCCAGAAAGAAATTGGCAATTCGTCCCCCGGGGGGTTAACAATCCGGTGAATCGTTACGATGGTTGAAATTTTTCGCCGGCGTAGGACCATTTCATAAAAAAGAATTTCGTTCCGCAGGCCTTGCGGGAATTTCCGCCGATTTTCGCGCAGAAGTATAATGAGGGATATTATAATAACGAGGGTTATTTCTTTTCCTTGCGGAAGCTGCCGTGCGTCGAACTCTTACCCGGAAATCGCACGGTGGATTAGTCAGCCACTTGCCGCGAATTAGCCAGCGCCTGTGGAAACGAGCAAGGACGTTCCGTGCAATTCCTCTCGTCGAACACACGCGTATTCAGGTCGTTCTAATTCGGCGATGCAAATGCATCCCTGTTGTGGCCGGTGGCCGCGTACGTCGTCTATTTAACAGGTTCAGTTCGTTCACGACGGGACGTCACGCCGAATTCGTCCTTACGACCGCTGTAAATGGAAAGATGGTCGCGCGACGGTGTCCTCGACGAATTCCCTGACGGATGGACGACCTCGAGGTCCGCCGGGATCTCTGTGGAGCATGTTTGACGTCATTGACTCAGCTGCTCGTCCTTCTGCGCACGGTGTTTCTCGCAAACGGCGCATGTAATTCTTGCCGCTGTGTTCTCGTACACAGGCGAAGCTACACCCGCAAGGATTATTTGTGCGGCTTGATGCTGAGAGGGTTTCGTGCACGGATGGCTAGACTCGACATTACTCTCCTTCATTTGTTGTGCTATGTCCAAACACGCTGTGTTATTTCGTCATCATTCGGTACGGTGACCTGTCCAGTGAATGGACACCTATCTGTGACCGAACGTGGTCCGTGCTAAACGAGGAAATAACATTGACGATGCCTTCTGTATGTTGAAATTTATAATAATGTCTTGTAGGGTGTAAATAGACTGCGGATCTTTATGCGAAATAAAAATTGTCTGCATCAATTGCAAGAAATGGAAAGTAAATTGAATGTTATTTCTTCCCTCAATGATTTTAATAGAGAACATATATGTATAAGGTGATTGTACGAGTTCGTGCCCGATTTGAAAATAAAATTCAATGGATAAATTTTAAAGATTCGGTTAAAGATCGGTTAAATTTAAATTAAAAAATGGTTAAGTTTCCTTATTAACTTAACTTAGTTAACTTAAGGGGGTAGTATACCCTCTGTTTGGCCAACGTCTGTGCAAAAAAAGAGTTTGGTAACACTGAGAAACGCACTGTCTGATGTACACGAGATGGCGTTGCTTGCTATTTCCATATTACAAGGTTACGAGGTTACTTTATTTAGAGTGATAGGTGTTTTATACACCTGTTACACTGTATACACATAGTTTTTTTTACATACAAATCATTTATACATATAATCCCTTCAAATCCTCCCAAGCAGACTTTGTACTTTCAATGTTACGGTACAGTAGCGCATTAGTCCTCCTGACTGGGAGCCGTCTCGTCTAAACTGGCTGAATTAAATGTGGCTCTAGCTTGCTCTGGACTCTGTCTTGATGAGCGTAATATGGGGAAAATTCTGCTAATGTGCGCCCGGACAGTTTTTGACCTTATACGAGCATATTTTGAGCTGGGTGAGGGCTCATTTTAAAGAGGAAGGTTTATCCCATCGCGCTCTGGTCATCATATAAGTCAAAAAGTCTTTGGGAGACAGAAAAATGCATTGAAATCTGCGGTTTTTTTTCCTACATTTTTGGGCCCGCATATTATTAGATATAAACATAATCTCGTCAAAATCATGACCAGAGCGCGATGGGATAAACCTTCCTCTTTAAAATGAGCCCTCACACAGCTCAAAATATGCTTGTATAAGGTCAAAAACTGTCCGGGCGCAAACCCATGTTTTGACCCAAAATCTAGTAAGATTCTAGGTATTTTCTAGTTACAATTCGCGGGTATACTAGCCCCTTAAAACTTAAAACTCTTAAAATTTAACCATTCAATTTTATTTTCGAATCGGGCACGAACTTATACAATTATCTAATATATTGACATCTTTAATTTTGAAAATCTTTTAACAATTTTGATTTTCATCTTCTCAATTTTGCTATAAAAGCATAAAGATTCGCATTCTAGTTATAATATATTTATTATATAAAAGTAATCTTTCGGGAATTATGTATGTTGAGGGTACGATAGGAGTGGAGTTCTTTTTAATTAAACAAGATACAGTTTAGTGAGAAACATTAACTTTAATATTAGAGATCGAAGTCGGCGAATAAAACCAGGACGACGTGCAACTCTCGTCTCGTGCCGATCGTCACTTCGACCGATGAGGTACATACATACATATATGTACTACATTTGTTACATTGTATCACAGTTATTTCCAAAACTAATTCCACAATGTACATATATACAGTATAAAAGGAATCCTATCCTCACCCGGTATGCTCTTATTTTATTCACTTAAAAAAAGGGAAGAGGCTGTCGGCACTGAGATCCACATTGACTTTCATGCTTAGAATAAGTATGCAAATTCCAATCTCATGTTTGGAGAGTTTCTTCCCGGACATTTCCAAGGAATTCCTATAGTATTATAATCCTTAGTTATAAGGCACTAGAATACCGAGCTAGACTGACATTAAGATCCTTTTAATGGTCCTCCATAGAGAGTTTGGAATCTTTTTATGATGAAATGTGAAGCATAAAGATGGGATTTACTTAGGAATCCCTGGTACACTTTCCCAGAGCACAAAGCTTACACTCGAGGGGCGATATTAAAATCGGTGAAATAGGATCGTTGTTGAAGCTGAAAGAAGAAATTAATATACATACATTATGGATAAAAGCTTGGCTTCGAAGTATTTCTAAACTAAAGTGTGATCGTCTGTTAACTTTTGAGTGTGCTCTTAAGAGGTGCATACTTTTATTTCATGAATTCATTCGAGGAACCATAAAGTTTAGAATCCATTGAATCGATTATATTATTATTATTATCTCATCCTTATTCTCTTACATTATCTTCTATTTTTGCTAACACTTTTGTAATCGAACAATAAGCGTTGTAATATGCTAAAATGTAAATGCTGCGTGACTTTTCTAAATCTAATGTGTTCAACGAATAAAAAACACTTTCGGAAATAAATGGATGACAATGTTTCGTGCGAACGCTTCGTAATCCTAAGATCCTCTTTTCATCTGTCGTCGCTCCATGATAAATCCTTTTGTACACTAGCAAGACGGTGACGAATAATTCACCGACCAATGAAAAAGAAGAGCAAGTGTAAAGTCAGAGAGCAGCTCGAGCCACTGAAAAATAGATTCTGTGAGACAGTGAATATTTTAGAGAAAACGTGATCGAATCAGAGCACGGTACTCGTCTAGGCGGAAACCCGCACGCAGTCGTTGTGTACAGTCAAAGAGAAAAATATATTTGCCGGTACATTATAGCGCGAATAGACGATGAAATTTTTAAAACACCGATTAGGTCGTCAATTATTTGCATCGGTTTGTACCTTTATTAGAAGCCGGCTTCTCGAGGTATAGCTTAGTAAAAACAATTTTCAGTACGTTGACTCCCAATGGAAGGCCTTGGAACTGTTAACAGCGAAATATACTTCCTAATTCAACATTGCAATGGTATATTTAATACTTTGAATGGTAAACATTTCTTTCTTAATAAAGCACAGTGCAAAAGTTTTCCATTAAAGCAGCATTCTCTTAAAACAGTGTACATATTGATTCAACTACTGCGTACTTGCTAAAACTTAGTAAAAATTTTTGCATAAAGCTTCTTCAGTTGGACACCTTTTCACACCATTGTACAGTAAAATCGTTCGGTAGTCAACGTGCTAACTTATTGTTAGCGTTACACTGAAATGAGCACACTAGTTCCTCGATCTACGCGATGTATACGCTTCGCGTTGTTTTGTTTTACGCGGTTTTCTACCGTGTAAGTTGATCCCTTCGGTGTAAAAAAGGAACATGTGACAAAACATAGAATAATAAGCGAAAAAGAGTAAGTGTGACGAGAAACCAGACGCGTGCATGAAAATGTTCAGTATACAATGCAGCGTAATACATATATGCATCACCAATTAATACATTACCAACCGGTGATTATTGCATAGTTTTGAAAAATCTATGGTACATGGCTAAACACTTTTTAATGAAACCTTCGATAGCAACAGCAATTTTCATTGTCAACTAACAAGACATCTTCGATAACGTCATCCAATAGTTTCATTTAAGATTGCAATGTAAAAGAAAATTTCTATGCTTTAGTTTGGTACAGCACAATTATTAAAAATCCTATTAATAGACTTCCGGTGGGTACAGTGTTAAAAGTACCACTTATCACAAATTTTTATGTACGTATTTAAAAAATCCACGATCACCGATAAATTTTCACTTCATTTCGAGGTCGACATCGGGTTAACACTAAACCTACCGAGCCTTAAAAGCAAAAACTGGTACATGTTCCCTTATAAAAATGACAAGATTGATATTATTTAGACTTTGTGCGGCTCCTATCGTAGCACGTGTTCTACTAAAAACATCTATACAATAATTTCTTGTGAAATCATTTGTACCATCTCAATAATTATAAACTAAAAAATATGCAACCGGTGGTGGTAGGTCTAGTGTTAAACTAATGAATAAATTTCTCTTCGATCCGCCTGCGTAAGCTGAACAACAAAACTTGATATTTCCATAAAAACGTGGTCTGCTCGTTACAATTACGCGGCCCAGCTGAAGTGAACAACTATTGCGAGGGACGGCGCACCTCAAGTTTCTTGTTCCGCAAAACCGAGCGTAATGTCTGAAGACAACAGTCAGCGTAGTATAATGCACTCTTTTTGTCCTCTCTCTCTTTCTCTCTCGCTGTGCAAAACGAGAGGAAAGTACTTGGCCGCGAGTGAAGTCGACCATCACAGTCTCTCGCGTACGCCGGTAATAACTTCATGTAAGCGAGCAGTAGTTTGCATATCGTGCAGTCGCCAAGTATAGCGGTCTCGCATTCACGGAGAACACTTTTGCGGGAAGAGCAGGGTCAACGACGCGAAAGACCCGTCTTTTCTTGGACGACGCCGCTGCTACCGTTACGCTGACGAAATTTCCGTGACTCCGTTGTTACACCGAGACGTTACTGTCAATGTTTGGAACGTTTATTGACCGTGGAGTAATTGGTTGTTTGATAGTTGGATGTACGGCGGGACTGGGTCGTTTCCTTAAAAACATGTCTGTGCGCTATAAATTTATCCGCGTCACTGTATTGCTCTAGAAACAGTCACCAAGTCGGTATAACAACGAGACAGACTGGTGATGGAGATTTCAAAAAGAAATTCTAATTAAAATATTGACTTTTTCGTCGCAAGAATGTAATAAAACAATACTTTTCTTTGTTTGGTCGCGCGGTATAATAAATGCCATCGACGCGTATGTCACCGAATGGTTCGTATAATTTCTGTGGCCGCGACGAGATCCGAGGAAAAAGGGACGGAGGACCGGTCCCCATCAGGAATTCCTGACGCGAACCGAAAACTGGGAACAACGAGCCCTTTCTCGCTCGGTCCACGTGGAATGTTTTTCCATGGATTCCACGAATTTCGCATACGGTCCGCTCGAATTTAATATTGACACGCGTGAACGCGCGCGAGCCTCCTCGTCTCTGCGAATATATGCGATCGTTGCAGCTGCAATCGCTACCAAGGAAATAGTGCCAGCCGTTTGACCGGGCGTATATGTATGCTGTTGCGTTCCTCTGTTCCTCCTATCCTTCCTCGCCTCGATCTTCTCCTCCATCTTCTCCTCCCTCCGCTTTTCGGCTTCGATTTATCCTCTTTCTTCCTCGTTCGCGATCTTCTCTTTATCTTCTCCCTTTCTTCCTCTCCGCCTGTATCATCTTTCTGCCTTTCTCCCGAGCATCGATTTTTTCTCTCTTTCTCTGGCTCGATATTTTTTGCTTTTTCGGATTCCCTCTTCTTCGCTCCCTTCTCTAATATCATCTTTTCTGCCTTCCTTTTTCACCGTCAATTTTTTCCTCTCTCCGTCCCGACGTGTTTTCCCCTCTTTTAGGTCTCGATGTTACTTTTGTCTTCCTATTTTTCTGTTTCCATCTCTCTTTCTCGCTGCACCATTTCACTTGGCGTTTCTTTTCGAGCGTCAATTTTTCCTCTCTTCCTGCCCCCGATATTCGTTCCATTTTTCTGTTTCAATCGTCTCTTTCCTTCATCGACTGTATCGTTTCTCCGCGTTCCTTTTCTATACGTCCTTTCATATTTTTTCTTCTCCTATTAGGTCGTTTCGAAAATTCTGCTCGTAGAAAGCTCTGGCCAATGCTGCGGCCATATTCCGTGTGGCTACTTTTTGTTTTTTTAAAAACCTTAGGTAATGTGAAATAAATAAGCGGTGTTCTTCAGATTTCAGTGAAAATGGTTCCATAACTGTGATCCAAACTGCAATCTGGGGAGGGACATGACCGGCGTTGCATTTTGCTGGCTCAGGAGACAGGATAAGTTACTATTTGTAACCGATTGAAACGATTGGGCAAGATGCACAAATTATTTTTCAATTATTAATGAACAAATTATTTTGTTCTCCGATCTTCGGAACGTCTCTCTTCTTCTGGTGTTCTATCTCGATTTTCTCCCGCGGCTTTCTCCCTTCCGCTCCCCGCGTCTGGCTCCGCCTGCATCTCCTCTTTCCCTCTCTTAAGAGTAGGATGCATTTCCCGACGGAATCGCTATATCGATGTACGACGTCGCTCTGGTGCATCCGAGCCGTGTGTTCGGGCACGGTTTAATTGATTCTCCTGCCTCCGCTCGACGAATATGCTTTATGGCGTTGCGCCATGAATCCCGGGTGCAGTCTGTGCGCGTTCCACAGCTTCAATTTTAATCAGTGTAGTCGAACGTTAGTGATATTAAGCAACGCGTGATAGATCCTTCCATTTGGCGCATCCACGGCTTTGGATGTGGATACGTAGCAATCTCGGATGGTTCTCGAATTTTCTTTGTCAGCGTTGTCCACTCAAATACGGGAGCGGCTATCAGGATCTCCAGCCTTTGCGGATGCATCCAGCTTCCATGGTCGATGGATCTTTTTAGTCGAAGAGAACCACTTCCCAACCGGAAGAGCTTAATTAGTTCAGGCAAAATTTCATTTGCAAAGGAACGCGGAATCTGCCGCGATTAATGTTGCAGATGCAATTACACCGGTGGAAGAGAGAATTACATTACCGTTACAACAATGGTATAATAAAAATTTTTAGTCAAGTTACACACCACCCGGGGGCTATACATTATTTTTCTGTGATATTACGTGGATCGCGCAACGGTCCAGAGGATATAATTTTTTTAAATTAAAAATCACGGTCTCAAAGTACAAATCTGACCGTTTTCAATTGCAGGAAACAGAAGTGAAATGATACATTAATTTGTGTCCTTTAATCATCTTAAACAGTCGAAAATAATATAACAATATCTTTGCATCTTTTTAATGTCTTGTTACCTTTGTATTATACCACATACTTTTGGTATAAATGCATAAATCCACGGTTTACTTATGAGTGATATTATAATACATACTGCAACATTTAGATCAATTTTTCAACAGATTTGACATAAGAATTTAGTTCTTGATTACAGTTTTCCTATTTTGCGTTTCACGTGCTCTCCCTTGGGACATAAATGTATAAAATCCGCAGGCTGTCATTATTAAATGTTTATTCGGTGTTACGAATACTCGAGAACCGTTTTTATTTTCGCCAATAGCTGGAGACAGCCGGAAATTCGGGTCGGCGAGATTGTGCCGGTAAATGAGCAAAAATCTGCAGTCTAAATCGAACGCAACGACGCATCGGTGCATGTCACGCAACCAATGCGTCGATAGATCTTGCGCGGTTCGATGGCTCGCGGATTAAAAAAACGGGACAAAACGACGAACTGTCTTTTATATGTACGTATGAAAAAAGAAGAAGAGGAAGATGAAGAAAAACAGGTGGATGGCTCGGAGGGATAGAAGTTTCGATGCTTTGCAGAGAGTTCCATGACCTCGCACGATTTTTCTTCTCCTAGTCAGCGGCGAGATCGATTTTTGCCTGCAAGCTCGCGAATCTGCTTTGTGCGTCCGTCAACCGCGGTTGACGAACGTCACGAGCACTTCCGGAAACCATCGAGCGATCCGGCGCGATTGATTCCGTCCGGCAAATGGGAAAAACCATTATCCACTGAACCATCTAGCACACGGGGATTTTCTCTACTTGGAGAATGGGAAACGTCGACAATGACGAGGACTTTGAATGCTTTTGTTTGTACATATTTCTTTTTCCTCCTTTTCGCGTGTTTATCGCTGGACTAGGGCTCGTTCGCGTGTCCCGACGCGACGCCACGGCGCGAAGATCGAGAGAAAAGAGGAACAAAACTTTGCGTGACGATCTTCAACGTCTATGGAACACCCGATCGGAAAAACCGCTTCCCGACGGACACGTCCAGCGATTTTCGTGGTACTGGACTAATTGTTTTGATCGGAAAATGTTCATCTCTATTGCAGCTGGAAGTTTATTTACCATCGGGAAAATATTTGATCGTTTACAGACTTGTAAGATCTTTTTTACATCGTCGTTTTATTATTTCGTGATTCGATTAGCACTTTTGTTCTTCGGTTACATTTGAACAACAACTATATAAAAGCTCGAATGTATTCAGTTACATTTTTCCACTAGAAAATTCAAGTGGATCAAGTTTATTGGGAAGCGATCGAATAATTGAATTATTGCAGCACGACTGCACGTAACACTTCGGAATTTCATATGTATGTACATACCTTCAAAATTGTGAAAAATCAACGTATGAGCAAATCAAATGATCAAATACGATTGGTCGCTTAACCACAACTAACGATGGTCAACCGTAATCGATAAACGAACGTAATATTTACACTCGAAATGATTTTAATCTCCAATCAATATTTTAATATGAGCTGTATAAGCCGATAATATTTTACACTTGTTGGAACGTTACATCACACGCGAGAAAATCGCGATAGCAAACTGCAACGCGATTTTAATCGGTCGATCGAATCGTCGCGATATTTATCGCGCGTAGGAGAGGAAGGGAAAAGGGCGAATGATCGGCGTCGCTATCGGCGATCAAATATTAATTTTTCGAGTTACGGGCGCCGTATCAATGACGAGCCGTCGTGCATCGTTTTTCCCGACGAGACGTCGCGAAATTATTGCCTCTGCGGAAGGGAACCGTCGCGCAACGGATTGATCGAAAATCTAGCAGGGGAAAGATGGCCGGCCGGACGGAAATCGGCAGTTAGATGCAAATATTTGTCGATTTCTTGGTCTGTGGCTAACGAATATAAAAATGTTAGAACAGAAAATTTGTTTAAAACAATTGAAATGAACAGATTTACTGCAAATAAACATGGAGGAAAACGAAAATATTGCGTTCGGTTGGCAAGAAAATAATTTCGGTATTTTAAGGTGAAATGAAACCGAAATTCTGTATTCAAACAATGAACTTTAGTCAATAAAATATTTTCTTATTTATTCTTTTTGGCAAAAGATCAGCGAACAAAAGGGAAAATATCTTGTTCATTAAAAATTTGCTTGGATAAAAAAGTTGGGCTCTATTTCCCGTTAAAATAGCGAAATTACTTTCACGCCAATCCAATAGATTTATCCATTTTGAACGGGTGATGATTTTAGACTTGTTTCCACCACATATGATTAGTTAAACAGACCACTGTGCGTCGCGTCGTCGTCGCCACTAGCCGTGAAGCATTGAGACGCGGTCATCGCGCCGCGCCGGCTCGCGTTTATCACGCGAACAAAGACATGTCTGGCCCCAACCTGAAACCGGCTCGAGTAAGTCGCCAGTCTCATCGGATAATCTACAATGGATAACACACGCGAAAATTTCATTTAACACTAAACCTACCGAGCCTTAGAAGTAACTGGTACATGTTCCCTTATAAAAATGACAAGATTGATTTTATTTAGACTTTGTGCAGTTCCTATTGTAATATGTGCTCCACTAAAGATACATCTATACAATCATTTCTTATGAAATTATTTTTATCGTATCAATAAACGTGCTAGAGTTTGTGGTTCACGATATTCAGCCGGGATCAGAATCAGTCTTACTTTAAACAAACATAGACTTGTTAAATAATATTGCACAGCTTTATTATTCGTACACACGTGTCGTGATTCAAGACAGAGAGGAGAGAGTGAAAAGTAATAGAGTGTACAAAAGAATAGAATGAGGGCGCGCAGACTGTTTAGTGGTCGCGGTAAATTAAAATATAGAATGTATTTCTAATAAAATGTGAAATAAAAAATCTGGGACCGATCGTTTTGACCGGTGATGGTAGGTTTAGTGTTAAAGCACAACGAACAGAAAAAAAATCGGACATCAACATCAAGTTTCGAGAGGTAAAATTGAATCGTGATCACGAAAAGAATTTCCAATGCTTTTAGAAGCTTTTTAATTCGCAGCACTTCCGAGAAAAAAACATGTCCCCGTTTCCCCACTCGCTTTATCACGTAAAAACACCTTGAAGCAACATGAATAATGGATTGGGAAAATAGGGGCATTGAAATTCGAGCTTGGAAGTGTTTTTTACGAAATGATAACAGTTATCGATAATTTTTCGAGAACTGGGAATTCAGTGTTCAAATATTTTCCAGAGTATGTGCGTTAACTGTATGTGTACTTAATAGTTTCAGTATTTTTGTCTATTTTGTTTTATTTGTACGCGTCATGCGAAGCGTCTTGCCAGTCGATAATGAAGTTGCTTAGACATGTCGATCGCGAACAAACAATTGGAGAAAAATGTGGAAGGTTATCGCTGAACTTATCGGATTTTATGCAATCATAACAAAACCGAGCAGACGAGATATTTATGGTTGCAAGGAAAACGCCCCGCATGTCACGTACTTGAAACACAAAAATGTCGATGTATTCTTTTCATCTTGTTGAAACTATCAAAAGAAGAATGAGTTTATTCGACTCCTGTTTCGTACAAATGAGGAGGACAATTTTTATTTTACATAAAGATCCACCAGTTATAAGTGGAGGATGGAACGTTTCTCCTGGTAGATATAAATCGAAATGTTTGAAAGGTTGCAGTGATTCGAGTCGCCGAAACTGTGAAATTATCATTACAGGGTAGGAAATGCTTTGGAACAGATGAGTGCGTATGATGACACGGGACAGACGAAAAAAGAGGAATTGGATGAACGGTGTATTGACGAGTGCGAGAGAGTTAATGGAAAATTCCACGCAGTATCGAAACGGCTTCGTTAAAATCGTCCCCCGTTCGCCCTTATTAAATCGAACCCTTCAGGGAGGGACTTTAAGCCGTCTGCATCGAGGCCGTAAGCCGGTGAAAGATGACTTCCGGTATTATGTTAATGGAGGAGTTTGTTGCAATACCGAGAGAACTCCTCGTCACGGTTTACGGCACAATTAACGGATACGTTCCCCGGCGAACTTTTAGGAATTACGCCGGAACTTTTTGTAATCCCGGTCTCAGCGTCCATCTTAACGCGTGTAACCAGCGTAGTAGGGTGTCGTTACAAATTCTTATGGCGCCGCGAGTTTGCGGTACGATACTCCGTCATTTTACTTTCACTTTTAGCCCCCCCCCCCGTCCTGGGAGCTTGCGCGAAACTGAGATACCGACAAAGAAAATTTGCGAAAGGTTAATACGCTTTACAGCTTGCAAATATTGTTTTATGTAATTGTAAATGCTGAACGGGCGAGAGAATACATAACGTTGGTTTCGCGGATGCATCGGAACATTAATAAGCCCCGCGGTGTTGTTATTCCATATAATGAATTATACAGCGGCCAGTGGTTTCTATGATTCCATTACACCGCTCTGTAAGCTTCTTAACGGAATCAAACTGGAACCAATTCATCTCGGTTCGGTTAGAAACCGATATTACTTCGCCGACGATCCAATACCCGTCGGAGCTTAATTGATTTTGCAAAAAAACCGGTAAGCTGTCCGGTCTAATTACGTGCGAAAAGTTCTTAACACTTGCGCGCTCGGTAATTTCTCCTCTGTTATGGAAAGCCGCTTCGAGCCGAGCGAATCGGAGCTGTTTACCGCGGGCTTCTGTCGTTAACAGGAATATATAATTTGCAAAATCTGCCAGAAAATGGTAGCGTGAAGCTACTCATTATTTCTAATAACGAGAGAGAGAGAGAGAGAGAAAAGTGAATGATGCCACTTACGAGTGCTGAGTCATATGCTATATTGCAGTTACGTACCGTTTCGTTATCTAGCAACGTAATACAATGTTATTGATATCCACCTGCAACTTGCATCAAGCCGTAATATTACGTCAGTTGCATCCAGGTTCTACTACATATGATAAGACGTAGCATACAGCTGAAGACAAACTATTTATCGTTGCCCAGCTGTACGTCGCTTAGCTAGTGATAGTTTACTGAAGGACGTAATATTACGTCAACTGCATCCAGTTGAAGCAGGTTGAAATAGAAAGACGTACCATCTATGTAGTTCAGGTTTACACCAAGACAAAAAAAACAAAGAAAAGAAAAAAGAACAAAAACACAAAAGAGAAAAGAAAAAAAAAACAAGACAAAGAAAAAAGTCGACTTCTAAATTTTTGTTCGTCGTAGTTAAAGGTCTGAAGAATAAGGCTTCAATGTTGGATTTTTCTATTTGCGCACCCGTGAAGTAGAAAACTTCATCGATAGTCAAGAGATTTAAAGGCGATTTTCAAGTGTTTTAAGGAAAATTGTGTAAATTCTTGTATCACAAAAGTTTCTCAGGTAGGTGTACAGAGCACTTTCGCACAGATTTCATTCCGGTATCATCTAAATTAGTATAGTTATTAATATTTGAACATTCAATACATAATCCTGGAAAGATACCTTGGATAGTCGTTTGAAAATCATGTGAAAGGTTCTTCAATTCCTTAAATAGAACTCCCTATTTTTTATTGCATATTCTCGTAGCTTGTTTTGAGAGCTTTGCACAACACTATAATAGAATATTTTTTCCTTAAACATTTTTAAGTTATAAGGCTTGAAAGCGACAGTTAAAATATTTCGCCATCGCCACACTTTTCATGAGATTCTCGATAATCTGAGGGAAAAAATGTTCCGAACAAAAGAGAAACAGTATGCAGACGCCTACAAATTTCGATATATGAAAGTTGGAAGAAAATTGTTTTTACAAAAAAATTGAGGTGTGCTTAATTTTTTAAATGCCAGAATGTATTTTGGATTTCATAATGTTGTAGCTGATCATAAGACGAATCCAATAACCTTGACCCTATAAATAACGCTAAAATAGTTTTTTCCACCTTCTCTGGCCAAATAGACCACTGCGCGCCGTTCCTTTACGGAATACATAATATCTCCCCGCGTCACGTGGCCAGCGATAGTTCGCGAGAGGACGTAATATTACGTCACGCGGGAATGAGTTATTACAGCTCGCACGCAGTCGTAATTTCACACGGGCGACCAGGGCGTGTTAATTATAAAAGCAAGAGTAAAAAATAGTGGCTTGCCTGTTGCACGGTCACAATGGTACATATATAAGAAGCGTGCAGAGAGCGGCCATTTTGAAAACTGAAAGTCATTATTAGAGCCCCGTGCGAGCGATGTTGACGCAAGTCCCGTTATCGTTAGCGGTGCCACGCAGAAATCAAGCTAGGCGCATCATCCTACACACGCCTCTGTGTACAATTTACACATATACCCGGAACACAGTGTGTACACACGCGGCCCCGCGGGTTTACCTTTATTATCCATTAGCCGTTGTGGTGGCCGGGCACCTGGGCGAGAGGCGAGGCACAGTGGGGACCGATCGATCGCTTGATCTCGATCGTCAATATTTTGCCGGACTGATTGAAAAATCCTGGCCGACCGCGGCCATTGCGGCGGCGGCTGTCGCTGAAATTAACAAAATTTCAATCTCAACGCGGCTCCGATCGAGACTCGCCTTCATTAAACATTCTTTACATGTTAATCGATTCGAACCGCAGCTGAACCTTATCAGCCGACTTCCTTGTGTTTCCTTCAAGAAAGTTTACGGAGTTATCGTGTTAGTTTATGGTTGAACAATCCGTCGGCAGTCACCGTTCCCCACCTGCGCAGCAATTATGCATAAATCCATAATTCGTGATTTACTCCGGGACCTTAATTTCATTCAGATTGATACAGCATCTATGAAGTTTAAGTCGTCTTTAAAAGTTCCACGAAATTGATACTTCTCCCTTTGCACATGTTAAAAAAAATCAAGGTGGACAACGCAGTGAATCGTCCTAAACATCATCAATTATATAATTACAAGGATGTTCCGCCATCAGATAGGTGTAACTATTTGAGCACACGTTTAAATCCTTTCTATTCGAATTTGCCAGTCTGCCATTATCGAATTGGCATTATCGCCGACTGAAGAGGTTTTTGGATAGACTAGGCGAATGAAAGTTGGCGGGTGATCGATTCCAGCTGGATCACGCTCTATCCGCGCTCGGGTTCACCAGCATCTGCGGGCCTAGAACGAAACAAGCGAAACTTCGTTTGAGAAGAGGCGATTGCAGGCTGCAGAAGCCCGCAGCCACTATCAACTCCCGGCTCTCGCCGTGCTAGAGGGCGAATAGAGTAGTACATAGTAGGCTGTCGATAACGAGGCGGAGAGACGCTCGGCGTCTAGTGTCGTCGCGCCGGGACTCAAAGCCTTTCGACGCCTTTAGGCACCTTCGCTCCGGCCGCATTAATACGTGTTCGCAAGGAACGAGCTAAGAGCCGAACTCTCGGGCTTCTTCGACACTCTATATTTAAACGAGCCCCGCTGACACAATAGGCTTTATGCTGGCAATCAGTATTCTACTTCCGTGACTAGACATTCAGTCACCTCGCGTGTATATCGATTCGCTTCCTTCAATGTCAATAACCTGCGCGCGGCTCGCTCGATGACGGACCCATCGCGGATGGGATCGATGATCCTCTGAACGAGATCCTTTTCGTTCGGGAACGACCTGTACACCCGTATGAGGATTCTGTCGATACCTTCCTCACCAAGATCCGAAATAGCTGCTTTTATCACGCTAATAAATGTCCTTATCGCTGATTGTGGATGTTCATGGAGATCGCTGGTGTTATAGCTTAGGTTCCAATACCGGAAGTTGAGAGGATGCCTGTCTATTTCGTCGAGGAATGGGATCGCCTACGTATTTTAATGCTACGCGGTATCTATAAACAAACTGTTAAGGGGTATGGTTGCAGTGGAAGCAAAACACAGCCCAGTGAAATAGGTAACTAAAAGACTTTATTGTAAAACGGCTAATAGACAACTGTACCAGATATGTCCTGCGTATATCGACTCTCCCGTCGAACTGAACTCGCGTCTCCTCAGTGGTGCCAGAGGGTACCATGGAAATCACCGACACAGATTTCTCCGACACGGTTTTCACCGACATTCAGAAAAACGAAATATGAAACCGAGTGTTGTTGAATCAATTAATTAATAAATAAAAAATTAATGAAAAATCGGAAAAAACCGTGTCGGAGAAATCTGTGTCGGTGATTTCCATGGGACCCTCTTTAACACTGAACCTACCACCATCCAGTGTCGCCAGATCGAGGAAATCGAGGGGAATACAGTTTACCCCCCTCTCTGATAACCAGATGACCAGTCTACGGTTTTCCTGGGGAATGTTGAAGTATGCTCATGGTGCTGGTAGGGGAAAAGGAGGAGAGGAAAAATCGAACAGTAGTTTTGGTCGATTCTGGCGACACTGCCACCATCGGTCAATTTCTGATTTTTTATTCTGCAATTATTGAAATTAGGGAGATACTTTTATGAAATATGTACTATTTTGAGTATATTACTTCATTCAAGTATACGAAACATGAAGTATTTCCATTCATTATATTTTTAGGGAATGTTCTCTGGTGTAGTTACAATTTAAAAAGATCCTTGTCGTTATCGTATTTTGTTTACTCGTAATGGGCAATATTGACGAATTAAATGAATCAGTTCATCGGAGCAGAACGGGGAATGTTCGTTATTACATTGTTAACATTTTTCGATAAAAATCAATTTTCACGATTAATTATATTCGCGATTGAATACGTTTTCGAGCGATATTGGACCAAGTCGACGTCGTCTCGCGTATTTCTGAATAATATAATAAATGTCGGATGATCGTGCAACAAACAAATTTAAAATACTCTCGAATCTCTTAAATAAATCCGATGAAAATGAAATTGTGTTGATACGGTTCGTCGTGAAATAATAATGAATAAAACACACACCGGACGGTCTTAATCAAGTGAAAAGTGTAACCCGTAAACCTTAATTAACGTGTTTATATGACAAACAATGTTGTTAGAGACCCCCGGACCGCTTTAATCACTGTCGCGGTCATATTGTTCAAACCGAGAAAAACGGCCTTGTATGTTTTCATTACAACCGGACGGTGGAACTTCATGCACGTTCAAAATTTATATACTGCTTTAAAAACCCCTGACCATACCTAGAAACTTTCTTCTTTACTAACACAATTTATTGAATAAAAAAACTTTTTAAAAACCACGCTTATATTAAAATGCACTAAAAAGGAGAAAATAATTTTTTTAGACATTAGTCACTATAAATAAAAGCGTGGACCGCTAAACTATATTGACGTAATCTTCGCGGGCGCTCCACGCTTTTATTTATAGTGACTAATAATCTCTAAAATAATAATTCTTTCCTTTTTAGTGCATTTTAATATAAGCATGGTTTTTAAAAAGTTTATTTATTTTCGACATTTTAGTCTTTTTTAAATGGGACCCAAGATACAGTAATACTGGTATGAAATAGTAAGATATAGAAACGCAAGATACATATGTAAATACACGAGATAGAATGAGGGGATGACTCCGAGAGACGACGAAATGGAACAGAATGAACGGGGACACCGCGCTAACTGAGCCAGTGTTGTTAGATGGTACGGGAAAACTCGCGCATGCGCGACGATTCCAGCGTCACTGAAGTACGAAATCGGGCACCTTGGTTGCCCCGCATAGCTTCGCACAGTCTTTTCTTCTCGATTTTCAAACATAACGTTTAACATGCGTATGTTATATTAAAATTTGATGTGTATGTACATGTAATATATAAATATATTCTAATTGAGATCGAAAATTGAGATATATGTGCGTCGTGTGGTCGTGCGTCGTGCTACCGACTGTAGAACGCAGATACGTTCCTGGATTTACCGCGCATACGCGAGTTTTCCCGTACCATCTAACAACACTGGACTGTGAGCTCCTTCGGTGCGAAATGGGTCAGTGGAGTGGGGATGAGTCGGAGCGGGAACGTGTAGTGGAGTAGGGAGCGCTGGCGCGCGGAGTGGGGATCGCTGAACGCGATGACGTACTACCGAGCATCGCGCGGCTTGGTATGACGGATAATATCAATTTTTTTCTCCTGAACAGGCACAGTTTTTTAAAAAATTTGTTTTTTAATATTGCATTGCCATCCAGTTCTGAGCTATGTTGAAAGTTTCAAGTCTCTAGCTCATCGGGAAGTGGTTTAAAATTCGATTACAAGATTTGAGGCATACAACAACAAACAACGACAACGACAACTCGGCAAGCTAATATAAGCGTGGTAAAAATCAATTCTTCATCGCGTTCGTTCGTTTATTATTCGCTGTTTAAAAAATAAAATAGGAATGGGAGTATTCTATATTAAGAATTTAAGAATCACCTCCTTAATATTATCAAGAAAAGAAAAAATCTTCTACATTTACTGCCTCTTGCAATTAATGCAGATCATTTTTATTTTGCACCAAGATCCGCAGTCTAATTACCATTTTATTCACTCCTTTGCGCGTAACGAGGGTAACATTTCCACTCGCAATAATGTGCCACCTTTCATTTCACTTTTCCCCGTTCCGTTCGAAAGAAAATTTTCGATCTGCTTAAGTATTCGCGATCATCGTGCGAGATATTGAATACTCGTCCCGGAATGTACCGGCATTATCGGTTCGTTTACGAATGATTGATCATCCCGCAAACGTCGGAAACTTTTTTAATTTGCCGTTGGTATCGAGCGGGTGAATATGGAGCGTCGGAAAGTAGGATGAATTTCCTTCGATTGAACGTATCAGTAAAGATACATCCGCATTACAGTCTGTGGCACCACGCCAGTTTATTATTGATTCCCTTTTCCACGTCCCCAGCGTTTGTGCTCCGGTTCACCGCGGGTTCCTCCACGAACCATTGTGCTCTCCTGTCGCATAGAACTCTCTGCTTGAAAAGTTACGAGAAAGAGTGTGTTGCCGCTCCTCAAATTCAGTCGCATATATCTTTTGAAACAAACGTGTACGCCAACGATTATTTGTATACCATCTAATTAAACAGATCTCGTTGAATAACGGGGAACATTATCAAAATCCTGAAACGTTAACACTAAACCTACCACTCCCGGTCACATGACCGGTTTCAGATTTTTGATTCTGCAATTGTTGAAATTGCAAAGGTGCTTTCGCGAAACACGATTGAGAGTATATTTTTTCATTTATGTACTTATATGAATCATGAAGTATGTTCTGTAGTATATTTACAATTCTCGGTTAATAGAAATTATTTAATTATTGAAAGTATACGTTCGTGTCCGATTTGAAAATAACATTCAATGGTTAAATTTTAAAGATGTAAGGAGGCTCGGAGGCTCGACACGACACGTCGTAATTTGTTGCTCGCTCGCAGGGAACTGTTTATTTAACAAAATCTAAACGTAACATACATTCGTTGCAACGCAACGCATAAATAAATAAAATTATATATAACAGCATAAATCAATAAAATTATATATAACAAACAAACATATGAAACACTCAGTCGTCTAAACGGTGGCATGAACATTCTTACAAAGATTTGGTTAAAGATTGGTCAAATTAAAATTAAAAAATGGTTAAATTATCTACAATTAGAAAGGAATGGTGACTGTATGTATAATTGATTAATAAAGTTGTATTCTTTAAAACTTAACCATTGAATTTTATTTTCAAATCGCGCACGAACATATGCAATCATCTAATATTTATTAGAGCAGATATTATCTATAATATAATCTGCACAAAGTTCAAACAACTTTAATCTTGTTATTCTTATAAGACAACATTTACCAGCCACTTGTAAAGCCCGGTAGGTTTAGAGTTAATTGGGCTTGAAGCCTATCTGCAGACTGCACGATCGGTAACTCTGTTTTTCCGAGACCAACAATTTGTAGGACATTCGTAATGCTACGAGCAACCCTTGAATAATGCGGCACTTCGATTCCCCGGTTTGCGAAGTCGCCATTCCAACAATTCCAAGAAGAAGAATTTTTCGCATTCAACTAGACTTGTTGAATACGACTGAATTCTGTATTATTCTTGGAACCAATTAACCGCGCGATTCAAGAGTAGCCTCCGCAGGGTCCACGGTAAAGCAAGATACTAATGTTTTGAGTTGTCGAGACCAGAAAATGCTCTCGCAGCAATGCTCGCGAATGGACAATCGGGTCGTAAAGCAGCGATTAAAAAAGCTCGTCTCAGCGGCGACAATCGATGCCATTGAAGCGATAAAACTCGCCAGATAACGTTCCAGAGTGAGAGCAAGCTGGGGCTGCGGGAAAACGAACGAGAGCGGTGACAAAGAGAGAGGGAGACGAAGCAAGGAGAAAGAGATTAATCTTGGCGCGTTCGTATTCAACGGAGGTCTCGCGGATCGTTGTTCTTGCTTGATACGCAGACACACGGAGACTTTCTCCGGAGGTCATCTCTCTCTCAGCGCGAGTATCAGCGGCGGTACTCGGATACCCGCACAAAGACCGGGCTTATCCTTCGCGGTTGTCGTTCCCTCAACCCGTCCGTGACGTCATCGTAATTACTGAAATTACGTTGCCCCGCGAAGAATCCCGTCCCGACGTTCGCTCATTTACCGGAGACTAGTGCTGTAGCGCGTCCAATCGAGCGTGGCCGAGTCTCATCGCAGAAAAACGGGATTTAGTTTCGAGATCTAGAAAAGTGATCTTCTGCTTCGTTGAAATCCTAGCGGAAGAACGTCACTTGGCCCACGACAGTATTCGAACGACCTCCAAAGTCATTTTTTTTTTCAATTGGAGCTTTTTTTTTATCCCTTTTCTTATCCCAGTTACTTATCCCTTGCCTTAACAATAAACCTACCGAGCACTGGAAGTGATTAAAATGTTTCATCTGATAAATATGACAAGGCTCTATTCATTTAGATTTTATGCAATTTTTATTGCAATACGTGCTTGGATAAATAATCGCAGATTCGTGTCCATTGTTCCCTAAAAGCACGTTCCCAGTCCCGAGCAACCACGGACAGTCCGTAGTTCGCTCAATCGAGAAGTTTATGCGTCGAGAAACTTCAACTTCAGAGCGCAATGAAATTCCATGACTAATCACGAGGAATTGTACGGTAATTAAATTTTGTAACGGTCGTTAACGATCGTTCGGGGAAAGCACGGACAGAATCGATGCGAAACAGGAGGCGATACACAACGGCGGGAAACGCGGATTGCGTGAAATTTTCATCGTTCGCCGAACGAACGCGGCGCGGCCGGCGTCTTGAGAAATGCCGCTCGTTAATGAATTTTTATAACAATTTACGTCCCCTTGTTATCTGTGCCAACCGCTGGCACCGTCTCGAGAAACGTTAATTAATTCTTGTAATTTAGCTTTCTTCGCCGGGAATCTCGACGAACCCTGTTGTATTATCTATCGTAATTGCGATGGTGCAAAACCGATAAGAAAAGATGAAACTCCGATTGGAAATAGATTAGAGAAAAAGTTACCGAGCTGTTAAATACTTTTAAAATTTGCGGACTGCGTGAATAGAACAATATTTTCCTGTATTGGCCTATGGAGCTTTTATACATATTTGCATAGGTACGGATTATTAATCACCGGTATGGACTCGTTTTACACCCGAAAGCGAAAGCTCCGAGGCAGGAGCGTCGCCAATTTGCGCCCGCAAATTCATTCCCCGATGAATCGGTTGTCTGTGCCGATGTCCGCAGGGGAGGCGAACAGAAAAAAAAAAGAAAATCGAAAGACACGAACGACGAAGCACAAACGATCGCGCAAATAATGTCGCGTCCGATACCATTCGAAATCGCTTCGACATCGAATTTTCCTCCCTCGTACTTCACTCGTCTATAGCTGGCCTTCTGTTTTTTTCATTTTTACCGTTCGCGGAAATTGTCGATCGGTCGGGTCGTAAAATTTTCGCACGTACACCAATCGGAGAGGTTTACGCCTCTCTTGGATCACACTTAACGCGGCCGCCAATCATCGAAAATCTGCCATACTGTCGATGAAACTGCGCGAGAACGGTCCGTTTTGATTTACAACGAAGATACAGTCTATTATTCTCGATAGACTCGTTATTGGTCTCAGGCGGGACCACTGTAACGAGGGACTATTAATTTCGCATTAACTCTCGATAATCCGGACGTGATTTTTGGGCACAACGAAATTTATGTGACTCGAGAACATTAACCTCTAGACATATGTAAATTAACTACCCACGAATCTTGCTAATCTTCTAACATGACATTAACGATTTCGAAAGAGAGAACGGGATACATACTTGCTGCAAATGAGCGCCGACCAGAGCGAAGCTATTTCGAGGGTAACTTAACGTGAATTTAAAGTAAGGAGAGCCTCGATGATCCTAACTAAAGAGGAAAACGTGAGTGTTCGAACAATAGCAGTTACAATACTTTGTTACAATGCTAGATCGACTCTTTATTGATTTGTAGAAGAAATACAGTAAAGTCGCGATAGTTGTCAACCCCGCCTGTGTTCTGCACGGTCAACTATCGCATACCGCCATTATTTCTTCAGGACTGCGTTTACCGCGCCGACCGGCCGAGAGTTCAATCGAAAACAACTATAGCATACGCGGTCGTTGACAGTTATCGCGACTTTACTGTACCATATCGCCTTGGTACGTCTCCTTAGAGGAGAGCGGTGCGGTGATTTTTGTTTTTGTTTTAAATTTGTAGAGTGTCGGAGTAATGGAGACTTCGTATACCGAAAGTCAGGGTAATAGAGATTCTGTACAATAAATCGGTTGAAATTCTTCGAATTGAATTATGTAAATGTCGACTGGTTCCTTCGTTGGCAGACGCAACTCCTCCTCCGTTCCTCGGTGTCTCTCCGCTCATTTTATTTTTACCATCGATAGAAATTGTCGATCGGCTCCGTCATGAAACTCCGGTGTTCGCGCGGGGGAGACGAATTGAAAATTTTATACCGGTCGTGGCTCGCTGTTGGCTTGTCCCCGCGTATCAACGAATCGCTCGATTGGATTCGGACGAGCTTGTAAATTATTATTACGCTCCCGAGAGCCGCGGCACCGTTTTTGTTTGTCTTGTTTTTCGAGCCGCGCTATAAAAATTATTGTCGCGCGCCGCCCGGCGAAGTTTATTTGCCGGGGAATTGCGGTTTTACGAACGCGTGTCGGGCCAACGTCGCCGCGGAATTTTATAGAAATTGTTCATCGCCCGTGGTCGGGCAATTTTTATTCGCGTATCGTCGCGAACTGTTTGCAGAGTTACACCGAACACTCGGCGCTCTGCGTGTACGCAGAATTTTACACCGGCCATGTAAATCGTGGTTAATAAATTGGTTACGATATCGCTCGGTTCGCGCCGCGGAATTCTCGATCGGAATCGTTGGTATTACAGCCCAACGGGATTTCATTGCCGATATCGAGGAATCCTGCTTCGAATTTTTTGTTATCCTCTTTATCAATATTACCGGGCTTTTAAATACCGAAAAGGTGGATATATTGGAAATATCCGACAGATGCTTCTGCCCCAGTTAATGCCTTCATTGCTACGTTTCAATTTTCTTCGCAGATGATGAATTCGTGATAGGAAAACGGAATTTCCGCTCAATATTCTATTCCCGCTGTCGCGCGTTTTATTTCTTGATATACCAACGTATAAATCAATCCCTTGCCTTACGATTTAATTTTGAGGTTCCAAATGTACTATTTAATTTTGTCTGATGCATATGTGCAATGGCCGACAAGTAAAATCATTTCTATTGCTTTAAAATCAATGTAAAACTGTTGAGTCGCGGTAACATATGTTAGCTTATGAGGGAAACAGTTCCAAGTCCTCATTTCCCAAACTTCCTGTCTTTCGTCGCTACCATATTTATTTTTCTCCGAGACCGACACTTTTCTTCTGTCGGACAGTTCACGGGGAGGGACATAAACAGTTCCCGTCGGTTCGGTACAAGTTTCTATGAACACGGTAGTTTATTAGCCATCCGGGACGTTCGTCGGCCTTTAATCAACCGGTCGGGTCCTGTAATTTGAGCAACGAGTGATCGTGATGAAGAAGAACGCGTTTCCACTGGCGCGGGTGCTGTCCCAGCCGCACGGAAGAGCAAACGGCGCGGCATTCACGGCGAGTAGCAACAATTCAATTATCCTTCCGGTCGTCCGCCCTCGCGAATTAATGAACTGACCAGGTCGCCGGGATACAAATATTTGTGGAGGGAACGAGGGACGACCGAAGGCCGGCTGCTTGGAAAATCGTTCGGACCATTCGGGTATACGCGGGTCGAACTAATTAAGTTCCCGAGGATCCGGGTGAAAGTTGAAAAGTGGGTTAGTCGCGGCCCTGTGAGCGGGAACTCTCTGTCGGTGTCTGGCCTCTGTCGGTCTGGTCTCACTTGTGAAAATTTCCCGTATACCGGAAGTCCGGTCCTCGGGATTCCCGAGTTTTCACGGTCGGAAAGTTCGAGAGGTTCGGGTCGGGGCGATGTCACGGGCCTTGCTCGTCGATACGACACGGGCTAGGGTTGCAGACCCGAAGGTCGGAGAGTACGAGATTTCGGTAGTCGGTGTTGACACTAAATGGGTCACTGTTGTCAAAAGTGCTCGAGCTCAGCCATATTTACGATACGGACGTGACTGTTCCGCCGTTCCCCAGACAAGGGGCGCTCGCAGACGTGTTTCTCCGCTTTCTGTATGCGATTAGACTCGAATTGAAGGGGCTGTCAAAAATAAACACCCTCTAGAACCCTCTTATCGCGAGAAAAATGACCATGACCGCGGTACCCAGTCAGATTAATTGCTAAAATTGCTGGGCAGACGTCTACCCTCTTATTTCGATGATTTGTGGATACGTTATTCATCTAAACATTTTTAACCCTTTGCACTCGGAGCTATTTTAACTGCAAAATTAAACTTTCTTTCCGATCTAGAATATTTCCATTCCGTGTGATTTTTTAACATTTTGTAGATATGAAATTGGTATAGTACCTCATACAATAACTGAATGTTTAATAATTGATTAGATACCGATATATTTAATAGTGTGAACAATATTTTAAATAATGGTACAGCAATTTTTAGTGGTGCCTCAGTGGGGACAACCGAGTGCAAAGGGTTAACAGCCATCTTCTGATAGTGAAAAGCAGATCATTAGGTGCGGTAAACTTTCAAGCTTTCCTCGAAGGAGTTAAAACCCGGAATCTAATTATAAACGAACAACATTTCCAATTTTCAAAGATGAATGAATGTTTTTCATCGATACGTTAAATAATTCTATTACAGAGTTAATCGTAGATTCTCCTGGTAATATTTATGCGGAACATCTAGCTATACGCGCGTGGGAAATAAAACGCTCGCCGGCGATGAAGTTGGTTCGGTTTTACGGATCGCTGGGAACCCGGTGGGCCAGAATAGCATGGGCGATCGATTGGGATCGGAAAATCCGTTCAGCGGGCCAATTAACGTCTAATTATAGGCTCGCGCGACCCCCTGCACCACTCGTGTCCCAAGGATTCGCGGATTTAGGACGCGAGAATCGTGCGATTCGGCTGGCATCACGGAACAGATGATTAACCCAGTTTTAGGAGAAGTAAGTTTTACCGGGTTAATAGCTTCCGGGCTGATAAGGGGTCTCCCGGAGCGCGTATTAATTTTTGCGACAGATCGGGATGATTAACGTTACCCCAGTTCCGCGACGCGGCTTCTTGCTCCCAGGCCCTTCGCTCTTAATTTGCTAGAATTTTGCGCGCTGTAATAACGGCGACCCCGAAAATGGCCCCGTTACCTCTCCTGTCCGCTAGCTGGAGAACCTTCCGGGCCGAGATAAAAAAATCATCATCCCACACGCGAACGACTTGTGGCGCGGAAAATTTGTTAAGTTTTTGGATCAAGTACATTTTCTAATTAAGGGCTTGCGCGCGATGAGGGCGTCACTCGAGCCCTTCCCACGTTGTATATTCAACGTTTAATGAAGCGGAGAGTGTGTGACTTGTATATTTTTACTAACGAAAACTTTAACAGAACGATCAACTAACGATGTAAGTTTTAATAACCTACAACTTTTTTTAATGTTGAATTTTTGTAACCAGCATATGTTTACTTACATCCTTCTTGTAAATTCAATCGTATGTGTTATTACTAGACCGCGGATTTTATGCATTTATGACAACAATCAGTAGGTGTTATTTAAAACATTGAAAACATTCGACGAATTCTGAAATGCTTTTATGTAATTTTCAACCTATCGAACATATTGTAAGAGAGAAAATCAATTTCTGTGTCACTCCGGTTTGCTGCAATTCAGGTGGAAAATTTTTATTTTGCATTAAGATCAGCTGTCCAACTACTACAAACACTCACCTGTTAAATGGACCTAATATAGTGTAGCACTTTAAGACTTTTTTGTAGGGATTACGCGCACAAATTCGAAGAGAGATTGCATCATAAGCGAGAAAAGGGAGTGATGAAATTGGAATAATGAAAAAAGGAACTGATTTCATTGAACCGCAAGGGAAACCGTATTATCCGCGTATTTTCATCCCTGGCGTTGCGTATCGTGTACAATATGCATTTCAAAGTGATTTCGGTTCACGTTCGTTCCAGCGCAGCGTCCGCATTAAACACCCAACAGACCTGCCCTGGTCGACCGCTCGTTCCGATTAGAGTTCAACAACGCTCCGCGCCGACAGAATCTACAGGTCGGCTCTATTTTCCGCTGACGTCCGCTATTTTTTCCCTTCTCTATCGCGTGTTGAATACTTAATCATTTATCGATCAGGGCCGATGTGTCCCGGCATTCGATGCGGTGTCGGCTGCTGCTGCTGCTGTTGGACGGATGGAGTGGGAGAGAGGAAAAGAGAGACCAATCACCTCGAAAAGGCTTAATTAGCATAGAATCAATTAGTAGCGATTAGCATACGCTCGAATTAATTAGCACTAATTAACACCTCTCGCGGGGCACACGAACGGACCCGTCGACGCGTTGCCAGCCGCGGAAAGAAAGAAATCTGTGTTTCCTTGTCGCTGTTTTATCGCGGCCTCGCGATATTATTATCGATTTGCCGCGGCTCTCGCTCACCTCGGCAAGAAACCGCGATTATCGGCCAAACCGCGCGATTCCATTCCGCACGTTTCATTTTCCCGGAACTTATTCGCCTCTTCGAGAATCGTGGCGCTCACCAGTAGAAAACGATTTTAAAGCTTTCGAACGCCAGTAGAAGTGCATCTTGTTTGCCTGCGTACACCGAGATGCGTTGAGAGTTTTATAAGATGCTATACATACTTCCGATAATGATAAGATAGTGATAAGAGTGTCTGTCGACTCAGTTCCACTATGATAGAGGAACTTGCTAACACAATCTAGATATTCTTGAAACCTTGTATGATTAAATTTTCAAGACGAAAGTATTTTTTTAACCGACGTCGAGAATTCGATCTTTATGTGCCTTTCCTTAGCTTTTTTCTATGTATATTCACCGATTACACCGAGATGGATGGACCAATCGGAACGAAACCTTTTGCATACTTTGTAGAGTATGTCCCCGGGGTGGTCCCGTGAAAACAAAATGTTGCATTTTTTATTCCTTACGATTTTATTTGTGAAAAATGAATTATTTCTGCATTTCGTAGGGCGTCTCCCGATTGGTCCTTTTAAAACGGTTTGTTTTGCGATTTTTGTTCCAAATAACCAATAAGTCCGAAAAACCATCCTACGGTGTTCTAAATTAAAAAGTGTGGAATAAAAATTTTTTTATAAAAAACAATTAAACCGACTTCGATAAAACGCACTAAAAAGTATGAAACAATTTCCATTTAATTTATGTGAATACACACGAACTTAAAATTTCCCAAATGACATATGTTGCTGATTATGATATTCATTGGAATATGATGGACTTGGAAATCAGTAGGCGGGAAGAGAAGATACATTAATATGTGAAAGCATGTAGAAGAATTTAAGGATTTTCGTAATCTTCAGTGTCGAAAAATTTCAATTTTGCGCCGCTTCCGAAAACATTGTATTGTATTTAAGTTCGTGTTCGTATTTACATAAATTAAATGGCAATTATTTCATACTTTTTAGTGCGTTTTTTATGTTTAACGCCGATTGTTTTACTCATCGGTCACTATCATTGTCTTTTTTTTGTAGTATTGTAGTAACAAACTGCTTAATAGGATTGAATTTTTATATTAGGACCTTGAATAAGTAGCTCGCTGTTTCTTCAAAGATGGTAGTAGCAGTACCCCGTTCGTGGAATTTCGAATGGTAACACACATGCAAGGCAGTAGTGTATCTAACCTTAAATTTCAGTGTATGGTAGTTCACTTTAGTGTAAACAAAGTAATTTTTTCTTAGTTCTGAGAATGTCTACTTTTGTGCCGAATAAAGTGTATTTGCGGGGAATTTTATTGCACTACTTTATTCAAAAGAAATCTGCAGCTGATGTACATACAATTCTTGTTGAGACTTATGGTGACAATGCTTTGTCGGATACGACATGCAGAGACTGGTTTCGACGCTTCAAAAATAATGAATTTGAACTTGAGGATAAAGAACGTTCTGGCGCACCGAAAAAATTTGAAGACGAAAAGTTGGAGGAATTACTCGAATATACTATACTATATATATATATTATACTTTGAATGAAATGTTTTTGTTCCTTATAATTTAAATAAATCTTTTATTTTGTTAAAAAAAAACAGCGAGAACTTATTCAAGGTCCTAATATTTTGAGTTTCTGCCAAAGCATGTGAAAGGTGCGGACGCCGTAGAACAATTGCGATTGGAAAGAAGTCGTCAGGTTGAACATTGAACAGTGAACGGGGAGAATGAACGGCGTCCGCGTTTTGTCGGTCGGGAAAAATTGCAGCCAGTCAGTTCGATATGATTCCGCTGGTTTCGACTTAATCGCCGCGATATCGGATTCCGAAAGGACGTCCGATGGAGCCATTAAAATACTTGAACGGCACGTTCGCGAGGCCGACGCGACGACTTATGAATTATCGCGGCTAGAATGGCTGCGCGTGATATAATTGAGCCGCGCGCCGCGACCAATAAACCCACCAATTTATTCAATGCCTGCCGCAGTAATTTGTACGTCCTTGTTGAAACGTGGCCGCCGAACCGTATTCCTTTCGACCCATGGCACCACGGCGCGCGACCACGTTTCACGGCTCGTCAACGCCGCGAAATAAACCGTGAAAATAATTTGCTAATTGATGTTCCGGGGGCCACTCGTTAATTGGATGACGCGGGAAACCCGGCGCAACTTCGCACTTCATTTCTTTCTTTCCTCTGCGGTATATTCGCGCGGTTCGAGGGCGTATTTTTTCTGCGCGGTTCGTTTGTTGTGCAGTTGAAGTTGTTGTGATTGCGATAGTCAGCCTGTAAATTGCATCTCCGACAATAATTTGGTAAGTGAGTGCCACGCATCGACGTTTGCCAATTTATTGACCGTGATACGATTTATAGAACCAATTTTATTCTACGATTTACAAAATAAATTTTGTTATTGTCGTTAGGAATGTAACAAATATTGTGAGGTGTGTTTTATTTTGCGGTTGAGCTTCTTAGTACTATTCATTATTAGACTGCGGATATTTATGCATTTATGATAATTTGAAAAATTTAAATATACTATATTAGTTTTAACCTATTAAACATATTCAACAAGAAATTAAATATTTATTTCATCCCAGCTTGTTGCAATTTAAGTAGAAATTTTTTATTTTGCATAAAAATCCGCAGTTTATTCATTATAGTACATTGGTTTGATTTTGCCGCGATGATCTCGTCGCTATCTTCGATCTTCACCGCTCCACTATATGTATCTGTACTTTTACGCAAAGTATTTCCAGTTTTTCCATATCTAATACAATTTTCTTTTTGCAGGGAGTGAATAATCGACGAAGGATATCATGTGGAATACACCGTAGAAAGTTGAATTCTTCCGAAGAAAAACTTTCCACACACCAAGGCAAGTGCAACACGATAACCAGCAAATAATACTAAAGTCTTACTATTCTATAGGATAAATACAATACTAACTTTCGTTGGATTGTTCTGTTCGTTCCTCTATTTTCCATCGGCAGATTTAGAACTGTTTTAGCACTTCACCTAACCTAGCCCCGAACCCCCTCGGGAAGTTTTTCCGTTGGCCGGGACATTATAAACCACGATACGCCGCGTCGGGTTGTAAATTCCGTTTATTTCGGTAAAGTACACCGCGCTACGTTGAGTTACACGCGTCCAGCTGATTTGTGAGACTTCGCGAAACTACCCTCGATGAAGATTGCTCGTTCCTCCCGCGGAATCGCCCGTGGTTTCTTTCCAACGTTGAAGGAGAATAATTGTGGTGAAGTTGAGGCCTTTGTGCTCGCTAAGAAGATACATGGTTACCGGCGAACTTAGTTGCTCGGAATAGTTTTTGTTGGCTCGCTGGCGAGTTATCTCGAAGGGATGAGTAGCCAGGATAATCACGTTTCCCCGTGCTCCCGGATTTGATTCACCGAGAATTTCGATTCGACTTGTATCGGATCCTGTTAACTGTCGCGCTCGAGAAATTACCAACGGAACGAGCTCTCGTAAACACTGATGTTTTTAACCAAACGGGCTGCGATGTTCATTTGTAACCGAGAGTACCGAAATTAGTCTTGTAAATTTCATGCTCGCGACAATTCGCTTGAGGGATCACACAATTCCCGCGAGGTGAGAAATCAATAACTTCCCGAGAAAATCTGGAAGAATAATTTCTGCAAGCGTAAAAGATTCATCTAACAAGTCCCCGTAGAGAGTCTGCAGTGTGTGTAGCTGTTCTCTCGAATTCGGTGAGCGAAACGTGCGCTCTGGGCGCGACGCGTGACGTTGTCTCGCGTGTGTACAATCATCTGGGCAGGGTGGACTTGAAAAATTCATAAATATTATCGTTAACATCTGGCTGTGACAGTTCACCGAGGTCGTCCGTCTCTCTTGTCTTTTATCGTCGCTTTTCTGCACGCCGTTCCTCCTCGCTAAAAGGAAATGAGAGATCGCAATGAAAGTTTACGTTCGAGACAGCAGGTGCACGCGCGGCTGCGACATTGCTCCTCGCGAGATGAAATTTTTCGGAAAAATTTGTTACGATTGTAACACGAAAGAGAACTCGATCATTCCTCGCATCGAATGTTTTATTCTTGCGCATTGTTTGAATCAGCGTGCGCGCGATCGATTGCACGGAGATAGAAAACGAATCCGGGTGCACGTATTTCGCCGAGATGATATACCACACATTACACCCTCTTATATCCAACGGGGGATTAAAGGGAGCTCGGTGTACTTAATCATCGCCAGCAGAGTCCAATCACGGTACAATGATGGTACTTCAAAGTGACATTGAATGCTGTAGAACAGCCGTCGCGCACGGAGCGGCGATGAATAATATTTAATGAGGACCGGTGGCCAACCGTACACCGGATCTGAAGCTTGAATACGCTTAGGGAAATTAGGCTCGCGAGTGGCGAGAGGAATGGCCGGGGCCTGTGACTGGCAGTATATCGCGGATCCTGCCGACTGCGACAGAACCATGACCGTAGAGACGACGGCAGCGTACCGTTACCGGCCTGCTACCGTAAATCAACCTTTAGTATCGCCAACTCCTTCGACCTCGATAAAAAGCAGCAAAGACGGCGAAACAACCGTGTAATCCTGCCGTGCTTAATAAACGGAACATCCCGGCAAACAATGACTTCCGGCCGCCTCCAGTAGACCATCTTGTTCGTCGCCTTGTTCCATTTTGATGCTTCTTGATATCTTTACGTCTTACAGGGGAAGGACCCCAAGTAAAAACCTTTTCAGGCGCACCGCGTACACAATTGTTGGGCGGCGAATGAGCCTGATCCGTCACGCTCGGAGGCAAAACGCCGCTCATTTTCATATCGACAATTTATCGTGGATATATATTACCCACGGTAGACCACTAACAAGGGAAGGACCCCATGTGTCCGACTTCGATTTTGATAATTTTTTGTGAGATGATGGTACATGGATCCCTAATTATGTACGCAAAATATTAGGTCTAGTTGCTGAATAGTTTTAAAGATATAATCAATTAAAGTTTAGATGTTCCATTGGCCGTTGCTAAGCAAGTTGCGTGATTTACAGGTATGAAACTTAATTGTTTATATCTTTAGAACTATCGAGTCACTACACCTAATATTTTGCATACCCAATTAGGGATCCATATAGCATCATCTCACAAAAAATTATCAAAATCGAAGTCGGACACTTGGGGTCCTTCCCTTGTTAGTGGTCTTTATCCACGATAATAATATAAATATATAATAATAATATAAAAAATAAGATAAAATACTATTTTCAGAAATTACTGCATCAAATAAAATATTTTATTTTCAAAAATTATCAAAATCGAAGTCCGACACTTGCGGTCCTTCCCTTGTTAGGATCAGGCTCATTCACCGCCCAACAATTGTGTACGCGGTGCGCCTAAAAAAGTGTTCACTTGAACAATAATATTTCTTTTTGCAAATACACCGCGAGGTACGGATACTTCATACGCTTCGCGAGGTTTGCGTTCTAAAATGGTGCATTTCACACGCGACGAGCCGATAACAAGAAACGCAGCCCCCGGCCCGGCCGTCAAATTGAAGGAAAATGATGGACAAGCGTGGCGACAGGTGTTTCCCCGCAATTAGCGTGAACGCGGCTTAAGGCGTACTGTGCGGCCCGTCACGTCGCGTCGGTGTGCAGTTCGTATATACAATTGCACGCCTCTGCCTCGCCGCGGCAGTGCCAATAAATAAAACGATATTATGACCGGCGGCAACTGGTTTGCAATGCTTTCACCGGTATCTAGTGCAAAGTACTTAAGAGGCATGCTGCAGGCGTGTATTATCCGGGTGCGACGTACACGTCCGACGTCGCGTCGACGATATTTCACGCGTGCCCCCTGACGTCGTCGTTCTCTTTACCGATCGCCGACGGTTCGCCCCGACCGTTCATTTCCACCCGATCCCCCCGGCAAACTAATTACTAGACCGCGAATCCTATCTTGTTATTTATCTACGAAACTAATTACCGGGGACCGGCAGATACCCTATCTTGTTATTATTTATCCACCGAACTAATTACCAGCCTGCGGATTTCTATCTTAATCGCCCGAACGGGGTCATCGATTAATTAATATTAGTCATTTTAATGAAACGTTCGCGGGGACAGGCCGCGGTTATTGAATACATGTACGCAGAATTGATTAGTCTGCGATGTCGAGGCATATAGAGCTATTGCGATGAAATGCACAAGTGTCTGCGCGAGTCTATTGTAATTTCCTTGGAGCAGAAAGGCTTGTTCGTGATTCGAAGTAGAGAAGCGAATGATACGGTTCTTATTTTCCAAAAATGATACGACGATAAACATGCAAATCGCCAGAAGTGCCTCAGGTTTTCGAGCATCGGTGTTACTGTCGATATGAACGCTTGTACAGCAGTCTTACGATTTGTCCCGGTTCACGACAAACGTATTTCGCAACCGAATGACTGTAATAAATGTGCTAATACCGGGCTGCCGGCTCGAAAGTGCCACTCACGGAATTATTAGTGTGGCCGTATCGGACAGTTGTCTTTTAATATTTCAGTTTGTAACGGATGTTGCTTTTATTTTTGAGACTGCGGCCTGTCGAAGTATCGCTCGGACACGTACGGACCGTGCTGCGAGACGGACGTCCCGACTGACCATGAATGTCCGACCGGAAATCCCCCCCGGAAAAATATTTATATCGGAGGTTTCTTTGCGAAATGGCCACCGAGCGGCATTTAACGTACTCGTGGTCCCCAAACCGGTGAATACTTTATGCCGTTCGGTGTCAACGCCGCGGACAATTCTATTCGGTAGGTTTTAGTGTTACGACGTCGTAAATGCTGCATAGATTGGACACCAGTTATGCCTGGAACGGGAATATTTTTATTCGGCACAGGTCGTTTCATTTTCTTGCTTGTTACCGTGTAGTAATGCTGCTGCAATATTGATCAATCTATCAAGGGTGGAGACTCCTTTTTCCAGGATTGCGAGGGTGCGGCATTCGCGTTCTCATTTCTCCATAATAGAAAAATGGGATTCTTCAGTAGTCAAACACGCTAGATAAAGGATCGATGTAGGGCGCTATCGCCCACGAAAGTCCTATTTTTCGTTTACGAGGCGTAATTTACATTATTCGACAGCGTAATTTGCACTATTTTTGTAGCTACAGTTACTCAAATTAATATTCGGACGCTCTAAAAAAGATGATAACGTTTTTAATATTGTACTATACGATTTGAACTTTTTTAGGATGCTAGAGCAACTAGTTTACTACAGGATGCGAAAAAATACTAAAAGTTGCATTTTACAACTTTTTTATGCGGGTCGATATTGAAAATTTCCTCCTTCCAAAATTTCCACCTTCCAATTTCAATGCCTGTCGTTTTTTCCTGCATCAACCGATTTCGATGACCAGCTGCATCAATTTATGTATTAAAAAATACTTAATTCCGTTAAAAAAAGAACAAGGTCCATCTTCACATGATCTTCACTCAGAATATGCCCCACTACGAATAACAAGAGCGAGAAAATCAAGATATCGAAATGGGGTGAAACACCCTGTATTACCATTCGATAGATACTGCGCGCTACTTACAGTTTTCTCGACGGAACGGTAGGCCGAGCCAATTTCTTTTTACGATGTTGAGTATGCTATTATTCGCGTGGGAATGATGGAGTTATTTGTCTAGTTTATATGTTGAGCTGAGAGAGTAATGGCTGTAATAAATCTTTACTTAATTTCTGTTTCACTAAGTAAATCACTTCGATTTTGTTTGCGCTGCTTTCCCTGAATAAATCATGCTGACTTTGTGCTGGTCTGGTAGTTAACCTGTTAATCTAATTCTCGCAACTTGTAAAACGGTGGATTAACTCTAAAATATTGATAGTCTGTTACACCATCATTTTATTTCAACGATTTACTTAACGTTGCTTTTTATTCGATTGGTGGATGGAAATGAATTCTACTTTGCAGGAAGATATTAGGAGAATAGAAAATTATCTAAATATTTGAACAGTTGAATATTGATACACGTTTAAAAGTTATTAATTCATTTCCCATTGACAGCATTTTTATATCCCATAATAATAGCAGCACTTGATGAATTTAATTTGGCCCATAATAATAGTAGCATAAGAAAATTAATATAGAACGCAACATTTGTTATCAAAAAATTGGATTATGTTAAACAATAAATTAAAAATATTACTCCTACTTTTTATTTTGAGTGTTCAGATAGTTTCTGGATTTTTCAATAACTTTGTTACTGCATTTCAAACTTGTAGGTAGGATCCCTTGACTGCGAAGCTTTGCTTTCCCTATATGCGTGAGCTTAAAATTATTGGAGCCATCGTTCTTCATTGCTTCCAGCAAAACTTGCTTTTTTCATCTTACTTTTACAATGGGTTGATATCCAACTGAAATAAAACAATTGATCTCGATCAGCGGATGAAATTAGAAAAATAACTCGTAATAATTAGATTGACCTAAAAATTGAAAGATGTGTCGAAACAAATGACAGATGTCATGAAACATTGATTTCGATTGAAGGCTCCGCAGTTTTGCGCCACAACATAACTTACAGCTGCATTCGCCAATAATTCCCCTTTAAATACGTATTCACTTGCTACTATTATTATGGGACAGAAGGAGTATAATATTAGCCCGCATAATCAAATTTTTGTAATCATTTCCTATAAATGGATCTTTACAATTTCAACAAATGTACAATGAGAGAACGTACAGTGGTAGGTTCAGTGTGAAATGGGCAAGTAACGCCGTTGTAAAGCAACAAATATAAAAACGTAGAATATGCGTGCAATACGAGCTTGATGAGTGTGTTAAATTCCAGCACGAAGCTCGGATTTTTCGCGCTGCAGAAAAATAGAGGAATTCACCGAATAAAAAAGTCGCATGGTGCGCGCGCGCCGAGGCAACGATAAAATGGCTCGTAACTCAAGGCGAGGCGGAGTATTTTCGGGGCAAACATCCCTTCTCCGAACGGTTATTCCGATTCTACGGGGTGTAATATGTAAAGAGATACCCGGAGAGCTCGATGGTATCCGCGATTTCCTTCCAAAGTGCCGCGTCGATTTGGGAACCGCGAGAATGGCTATTCCGCCCCGTATCACGAACGAGTGAATTATGCAGGAATTATTCCCGTCTCGGTGACTTTATACACGCCTGCTACCGTTCCTTATTTATTGCGACTCTTATCCGTAATTATGCCGGTGCTCGTGTGTGCCCTGAGAACGTCGTATATCATCAGATTTTACACAACAATATTTATTGTGTCTACATCGATATTTTCCACGGCGAGCAAAATTTATTCTCGCCACATCGATCGACTGTTTTAGCGGTCGCGCGAATTGCGTAAAAATCAGGGGGTAATAGCCATAGGAGCAAATCTAAAAACACCAATAAATTATTTGTTTATACTGAAAAAAGAATTGTTTAATTTTTGTGGTCGCCGATCACGCGGCGAGCGATTAAACGACTATTTTCGGAACTGCTTCAGGCACAAAGATACATCCAGAGGTGGGAATTATTTGGCGAAAAACATATTTGAAATACTATCTAATATTTTAGATTGTATTTTTCTTGAAGAAAATAGTATTTTATTTGAACAATCTGAACCTCGAAATAAAATACTTCTATTTTAACAATTTCATCCACAAAATAAACTATTTCTATTCTAATAATCTGATACACGAAGTAAAATATTTCTATTTTAATAATTTCAAACACAAAATACATAGAATATTTTATTTTTTGCGTCCTTATACCTAATACTTTCAGAAATCGCATTATTTACTTAATATTTATTATTTTCGCAATAATTTAATGAAGAAATGGCACTTATAATATAAGAAACTATATGATTTGCCACATTTTCGTTTTATTTGTTTGTTTGACTGCTGCTATTCGCATACAACAAGGTGCAGCGTTCCAAATTGGAATCTGTTAAGGTGCTCCTTCGAGGACACAGAATCAATTCAGCGAAGCTAAGAAGTCTCTCAACTGGGGCAAAGGATGAAATAAAAGCTGTGTTGTATTTAAAAAATAATGTTTTCATGTATTTGTAGTTTGCAATACTTTCAATTCGTGTATCACTATCACTCAAATATTGAAATAATTCTAATTCTGCAATGTTTGTACGACTGATATCATGACACAGTTTGATATCATTTGTTCCATAAAGGAAAAAAAGTAATCTGCTTTTTTGTTTTGCGAAAGTAATTAAGGTCGTGACACTCTGAATCTGGATTTGCTATCTGTTTCATTTAATACGGTTTCTTTGATAAAAGTATGTTTTTCTTCATGCTTGCGTGTTCAGAGAAATCGAACAAATCACGAAATCGAGATTTTAAACTCAATAGTAAATGTAGTTTGAAAGATTCGCAATATCTATTGTCTGCAAACCATTATTTTGAGCAATAATATTTAAAATGGAAATTGAAAATAAAGACAAAGTCCAAATATTTTCAATATTCTTAAAATGAAATACTATTTTCAAAAATTACTGCGTCAAATAAAATAATTTATTTTCAAAGTTGTACAGATACTGTAAAATAAATGGGACATTATTTACTATTTGAAATACTATTTTCCTGTGTGTGTGGACACATCACACCAGTCCAACCAATTTTTCTGCGATAAAAGACGCGGTTACTGGGCTCTCTCTCTCTTGCTCCGTCTCCCATTTCCTCGCGATCCCCTCGTCATTCCGGTGTAATTTACCGGCCACACGGTACACAAAAATACCGCACGTACCACGGTCTGCGATCGATCCCCCATAAAACGTCCGCAATATTTATCAACATACCGGGGTGTGTACATACTGCGTCCGCCCCCGCTAGCGCGACTTTTGGCAAGTCTCCCAGATACGTGAACGGTTTCGTGAATCCGTGGATCGCGCGGGTCGATCCTCGGGTCTCAGGTGAAAGGGAACAAAGAGCGTGGGAGGGGAAAGGGCAAGTTAACTGGAAAGGCTAACCAACTAATTAAACTACTGTCCATCGTCGGATGAGAGATATCAAGCTTCCGTTCGCTCGCCTCTCTCCAGTCAGCAGTTCCTTTCGGTCTCGTTCTAACCTCCGTTTTCTTCCCCTCTTTCTTTTTACTTCTTCTTTCGTCTGCTTTCGTCGGGTTCTCTGTTACCTTGTGTACACGGTGTGGGACTGTTAAGGCGATCCACGGAACCCAACCAGGATTAACGAGCCTTCGCTACGCATCCGTGTCGCGTTTTTCGAGCGTCTCGTTTTTGCTCCTGTACACGAGCAAAGTCGACGAAGACGTCTCGACGGATGAATGGCGGACACCGCGACACCACGGCTCCGATCGATTTACTGAATCACGGACGGGTGATTGATGGCGATGTACGAGAACTCGAAAATATAATGGTCGGGACGGTCGGGCCGAGTACCCGAAATTTCGAGACTGAATTCGTCGGATACGACCCTGAATTGAAAGAATTTAACCCTTTGCACTCGAATGGCGAGTCTGAGGCGCCACTAAAAATTGCCATTTCATTATTCAAAACAATTTTAACATTATTAAGTTCGTCTGTATTCTATAAATTGTAAAAAGCTCAACTTTCATATAAGAAAACAGGTTTAATTTGATGTACACAATGTAAAAAAGATTACATAGAACAAAAATTATCTGAGTTGAAACAACTATCTCGATTTTGGAATTCAAATTACTTCGAGTGCAAAGGGTTAACCTTTAGTATACGACTCAGAGAGTGACCATTAAAAATTGCTGTGCGATATTCAAAATATTGTTTACACTATTAAATATATCGGTATCTAATCGATTATTAAACATTTAGTTATTGCATGAGGTACTATACCAATTTCGTATCTACAAAATGTTAAAAATCACAAGGAATGGAAATATTCTAGATCGGTAAGAAAGTTTATATATATATAATTTTGCAGTTAAAATAGCTCCGAGTGCAAAGGGTTAAGTTTCGATCCGGACCCGACCCGAAATTTTCGGAATCTCGCACACCTCTAGCGACCAAAAGTGAAGTGTCGCCAGGTCAGGGGAATAGACTCGAATCGAGGGGTAAAAGTGACCCCCTCTCTGCCAGTACCGGATTAATCACGCGTCATTGTGACACGTGCATAACAGATGAAACGTGTCACGTGATCGGACCGTGGCCAAAGCGTGGGGGAATAGCCTAAAGAGTGGGAGCTTTAATATGGCGACTCTACTAGTGATTGATCACTGGAAGCCTCTTTAACGGCAGTTCGGATTGGACTCGCTTGTAACCCGACTGCAGCCATGTGATTTCCTTGAAAATTTAATAGGCCTGGTGTGTTTGCCACAATGTAAGCTCTCCGAACGGTCCGAGGCTTCGGTGTTTCCATTAATGCGGTTTCATCGGAATTTTCGCGGCCCAGCAATGTGAACGCGTTGAAACTTTGAAGCGTTCGGTGTATGGTTTTGTGGCAGAAGTTCTCGAACCTTTTTCAGTTAAACTTAATCGGCAGTTTTACTTGAAACCTTTAATAGTCCCGTTGCCACGTCGCCGTAGAATTTCTGCAGTTTCCAGTTTAAAAACTCGGAACGGCTTGAAACTTTGCTGAAATTTTAATCATCCTCGTGTTTGTCGCAACGCGAATGCGTGTTGTTTTCATTAACGTGGTTTTGTGGGAATTTTAATGGTCATGACGTTTTTGCCACGATGTTTCCATATTGAAATTTTATTGCGTTAGTGTTTACAAGAATGCGAGTAGGAATTTTAATGAGTCCTGTGCTTTTGCAGTCTTTTACAGTCCCGGTATTTCCAATAACGTGGTTTTGTTGAAGTTTGAATGGTTCTGGCTAGAACGTGCTGCTTTAGAAATATTAATGGGTTTGATATATGTATACAACGATTGTAAATCGAAAGTGTACGTCGAATATTCAAGGATTACGAATTTAAACAAATACTTGAAGTACATTTTCGACGAGGCGAATCTTTCTAAAACCAGGATGCTCCAAATCAAATTGAAGCTGTTCGTACGAGAGAACGTAGTGTTTTTCATTTCAATCTTACTCGACGTTTTCATTCCACCTCGCCCGACTTTTAATACCGAAAAGTACATCGTTCAACATTTCCTCTTTGCCGGTGTTAAACGAACAAATCGTTTCCCAGCAACAATACATTTTTAAGCCACCTGGTCACACCGACATTTCGCGTAAAATGTCGAAGATGCAATCGTTCCACTCAGAAAAATGAAGTCCGAGTGCACCGAACGTTCCGAATTTCTGTGAAATCGTATCGCTAGTTCGACGACGCCGACGGTTCTCGGATAAACTCTTCGTGATTCAGTTCGAGCAAAGATACATAGGACTCTTGAAGGATTACTGAAGAAGATAAATCGAGGGCTTCGAGTTTGAATAGGAAGATATTTAATTGGGAGTTCGAAGGCAACTTCTCCGCGGGGAAAGTTTCGGTTTACCCGAAGAATTCGGAGTTTATAGGTTATTCGATAGAAAAACAAATCGGAAGTTCCGAGTTTACGGAAGAAGAGCTTAAACTCGAACCCGGGGAAAATTGGGAACACGGCCGGCTCTCGACAAGAACCACAATTAGACCTTCAAGATTCGTTTTCAAGAAAACACTGGCGGACAAGACGGAGAACACGTGCAGAATGTTCGAGAACGCTCGCTATGGGAACTCCAAACAAATAAAACACGCATGGTGGACTTAAGATCTGAAAATAATATTATAACTGCTAAAGATCTATTATTTTACCATTTTTAGGTACGAAGGTAGAGTTCTAATTTTCCTTTACTAAAACAGAATTATTGATTATGTTCAAATATTAATAACTATACTAATTTGGATGATAAAGGAACGAAATCTGTGTGGAAGTGTTCTATATACCTACCAGAAAAGCTTCTGCGATGTAGGAATTTACACAATTTTTTTAAAACACTTGAAAATCGCTAACGAACGAATCCTGTTTCAGAGACTGTTTAACCCCTTGCCGTATAATTTTCTTTACAGTTACAGCGAAAAACGTCGTTGTCCCCAAAAGTGTCGCAGAACAGAAAAGAAAATTTATATTTTTTGTATGGATACATTTATTTCAATGCTTAACCCTTCGAGGGTGGGGCTGGTGCACTGAGTGCGCCAATCGAATTTTAACGAGAGGATCGAGAGTTCTTTTGTGCTCATTTTCAATAAAACATCGTTCTTTTGATAATGTCTGAATTATATTTAGTAATGTGCCTACATGGATTTGTCTGAATACCTGATGATATAAAGTCAAAACTGAGTAAAATAAGCACCCGAATAAGGACGTGAGATCACCCCACCCACGAAGGGTTAAATATTGATTACGAACGAATCCAATTTTATTTCAATTAAAAAGAAAGGGCGTAACATTCACATTTGTTAGACTTTGTTTAAAATCTTCATGACGAGTGCGATACGGTAAAATCCAATTTTATTTCAATTAAAAAGAAAGGCGTAACAATCACATTTGTTAGACTTTGTTTAAAATCTTCATGACGAGTGTGACTTGGTAAAATCAGATTTTATTGCAATTAAGAAAAAAGGCGTAAATAACGTACACATTTGTTAGACTTTGTTTAAAATCTTCATGACGAGTGTGACTCGTTAAAATACGGCAAAGGGTTAAGAACGCAAACCGTATTATAAACTATCTTGACTTTCGATGAAATAGAGTACATCACGGGTGTACAAATAAAAAAAAAGAAAACAATACTGAAATCACATTCTTCAGACCTTTAACTACGTTGGTAAAAATTGTTCTATTTATGCAAATTTCTGAAATCGACTTTTTCCCGACTTTTCGGGCCGAATACACCCCCCACTGCGCATTGGTTTGGTTTTGCCGCGATGTTCGCTTCGTTGCTATCCGCGATCTTCGCTCCACTATATTTATCCTCTTAGAAGAGGTCGCAAGGGGCAGGACAAAAGAAGGAAACGTTTTCAGGAGCGAATTGAGCAGCATCGCGGCCACGGAGCCGTTGCGCTGAATTCGCGCGAACGTCAGCGAGGCTAACAAACTTTTTATCTAAAAGTTCGGCTGTTCCAGCGAGCGAATTACAAAAACAGTGGCTGGCCCACTTTACGGATGAATACTCTCGCGAGTCGGTGCACTCCTCGTGCTCCAGATACCCATGGAGAACCGTCTGCATAGATGGAACAATCCTGCCTCGCGGCCTGTGGAATCGAGTTTGTCCCTCCTTTATAATCGTTCTACATTGATTCAACGATATCGCGGATTCGTATCTGACGGCATGAACAACTCGATCCTAGCGCGGAATCGTGTTCACCGTATCGAAGGAACGGGACCTGGGGAGAAACTATTGTCGCGGTTGAATGGCTCAGATGGAGAAATTGATAAGAATAATAATCCGATTTATTTGTACGCGTGCCTCCTTCTTACTCGTTCTTTTAACGATCGTGCACTCCATTCGCGGAACGGTGTCAATCCATCTGGCACAGGGGCAAATCTTTGTTGAAACACACGACGCAATATTGTCTTTGAACCCTTTTGTCAATCATCAAATTTTTCGACGATATTCACTGAATGCACTTTGTAGTTTTAGTGTATATTTTTACGCCGGAAATGTTTATCCATCTACGATCATCCGAGAACACGAAAATCTAGGATTGTTAAGATTTTAGTTTTAATGAAGTTTTATTTTTATTTTACTGCAATTATTTGGTACCGATCTTTTTCACACTCACTCATACCAATTCTTCCTCACATTACACGTAGGTTACCATTCATACCAATTCAAACAAAAATTATTCCCAATAAGGATAATTTAGTTTCAAATCATTTTTAGCTTCAAACGGGACACCCTGCCCTGAATACATATTAGGGTGGACCTAAGATATGCTTGGAGAAAAATTTTGTAACGTTATTCTGTAACGTTTATAAAAGCGTTTATAAAAATTCCGTAATAAACAGAACGAACGCGTATATATACATACTTATTTATTAATTTACCGTCTATCGCGAAACTTGATCTCCCAATTGAATTCTCAAGTGATCCTCTATCAAATCCACCACTGGCCCAGCTCGATCCACTCGATCCTGGATATCTGATAAACTCTATCGCGTATCGCGTGTCATCGGCAACGCGTTGCACATGTATGCGCGCGGCACGATTACCCACCGTTATCGCCGCCAAGATCAAGGGAGCCGATTAGCATGCATTCATTTATTCGTTTGCCGATACGCGACGGCTTTCTAATTGAATAGGCGATTCAGTGGGCAGCAGCAATGTCTCGGCGAGTAACGACGTAATTGACCGGGTCCCGTTCATTATTTCCACCGTGCGTCCCGATGGCCCGGAAACCACCGAGGTCGAATTCTGACTACGATGCTCTCTTTCTGTGTATATGTGTGTGCGTTCTTCGGCTTGCTTTTAGAAACGTTGGCTCACATACAACCAGGCAAACAATAATAATGAATAAACACGTCCCCCCCCAACGATTTCCGATGAACGCCGACACCATTTTCGTACTCAAGATGTCGCAGACGACTTTCCTCTCTTCGAGGCTTCGAATAAAACTTTATACCTTTTTGGGACACCCTGCAGACAGAATAAAATATTTCACGAAACTTTGAAGTCATTTTTGAAGAGAACGGTTTTCACTTGACTTTTGTTTTATCTTGTTTTATTCCATTTTTTACAGTTTTGTTTTACTCCATCTTAAAATCATTTTATTCCGTCGGAAAATTGATTTTACTCCTTCAAATAATTTTATTCTGTCTGAAAATTGATTTTACTCCTTCAAATAATTTTATTCTGTCTGAAAATTGATTTTACTCCTTCATCAAATAATTTTAGTCTGTCTGAAAATTGATTTTACTCCTTCAAATAATTTTATTCTGTCTGAAAATTGATTTTACTCCTTCAAATAATTTTATTCTGTCTGAAAATTGATTTCACTCCTTCAAATAATTTTAGTCTGTCTGAAAAATGATTTTACTCCTTCAAATAATTTTATTCTGTCTGAAAAATGATTTTACTCCTTCAAATAATTTTATTCTGTCTGAAAATTGATTTTACTCCATCAAATAATTTTATTCTGTCTGAAAAATGATTTTACCCCGTCACGCATACTATACGATGCTAAGAAAAAATAAGCCTGACCTCGAACTTGAAGGTCGAGGATATTTTTGCATGCAGTTTTACCAACCCCATCGATTCGGGGGTGTAGAATCACCCCTCAACGTTTATACAATTTTGGGACACCCTCTAGACAGAATCAAATGGCTTAAACTTCGAAGTCGTTTAAGGGAACGGTTGTCTCGAGACCCATGGCTCCCGTGAGACTTTCGTTTCCCGTCACGAGTACATGCGACGCAAAGAAACGATCAGTCTGATCTTCAAAGTTAAGGTGAAGGACATTCTTGCACTATCTTTTACAAGAGGTGTAGAATCACGCTACGAGCAGCTATATACTTCCTTCTCGTGCAGCCTGTACATACAAGCGAAAGGAGAAGAGTCCAGCCGCATCGGCCAGGAAGCTCGTGTGTTTCCTTTTGCAGGGAGTGCATGCCAAAAATTCGTTGTGCGGCAATCGCGCTCCGCCGTTAGAATGCAATCAAGCCTTATCCACGGGTACGGAACGCGTGCCAATCATGCCCGAATCGGTAACGGCAACCGAATTCTATCCTGTGCGATTCGATCGGCGAAAAAGGGCTCGTCGGTGTTGCCCACCCCCGGCACAAAGAGAAAAACCGTACAAAGTGAAGCGCAACGCCGTGCCGCGATCTGGCGTCCTTTGACGCGGGTTACACAGCGCGTGCCAGTTCTCGGTCCTCCGGTGGATATACACACATAGAACGCGTTGCCTTTGCTCCTGTCACGGGACGAATCGGCGCGGCTATCGCCCTGGGCAATAAAACCCGACAATCTGCTACCTATAGCTTCCCTGTAGCTCTTGAATCGCGTGTACTTCGACCCAGGGTACACGAATTCGTCGACTGGTTGTACAGGCGTCCTATTCACCGCATCCGGCCCTTCGTGTTTTTCCTTTCGAGAGGCGCGGGTAACAATTTCAGCGCATCCGAAAGGATCCTTCGCTGGAAAACGCAACCTCGAATCAGACACGCCGCTTAGCACTTTACATCCACCGGAATTCTGCTGCAATTTGTTTCCCGTTGCTCGTGTTCTTCCTCGGTCGCTACACTCGCTCAAACGGTGATTGGAGAATTTATCAATCCCCGTGATTGGCAAAGGCAACAGCACATAAACTCGCGAGAACTTTTCTTCCCTTCGCCGTTAAATCGTCCGGAAAATTCGCCCATAGCTTCCAATTTGTATCTCTCTCTCTCTCTTCCTTTCTCTCCCGCGATTAAACGCGTAATCCCCAGTTCTTCGAGCAACTTGCATCGATTCCTCGACTAATTGCATCACACAAACTGCGCGAAACTTTCAACTTCACGGCCAAGAAGCTGTTGTAATAATTGGAATCCCCGGCGCAAGGTGGACGATCCGGTCCCCGGGTGTCCGTTAATTAAGTAAAACTCGATGCTGTGATTTAGCCGAGTGCACACGGATCCGATCGTGTCGAAGAGACGCCGCGCCGTGTCTCGAATTTTCAATGATTCCCAGCCGCGATTCCCGCGCGCGCAGGATCGTAAGAGAGGTTAATTTTCGGAACGCGTGTCCCACTTTCGAGGAGGATTCCAAGGAATCGTGGGCATCCTGCGCCGTCACATTTTCCTCGCCCCTCCACCACCCCTAGCCCTGTCTTTTTTCGCCTCTGCCAAAGAAATTGCACCGCGTCGCCTCGTAATGGCTCGCGTTTACGAGGCAAATGACGTCGTTACGCAATATCAGGACGGACTCGAATTTATAAGTCTATTAAAAGAGACTTCACGGTCGAAGTGACCCGAAATAACGAGCTCCAGCTTACAGGCATTCAGAAACACGCGGATTCAAGGCTTATCCGAGAAGATTATGCATCTAGAAACTCCGTTTTTTTTCGAGTTCTCGAGTCCGAGCATTCATTGAAGGCAATGAGAGTAATTAGTTTACTAAACGATGTGAAAATAAATTTTTTCAAAAATTGCAATTGATCGGAATTGATGAAAAAATACTAAAAGTTGAATTTTTAACTTTTTTATGTGGGCCTATATTGACAATTTAAAAAATATATTTTGTAGATCTGTGTCAATTAATGTCTCTTTGAGAATGATCCACATAAGGATCGAAACGTCGAGAAGCATGTTTAATTAATTGCACATTTGCTGGTTTTCTATAAATGATCGAACCCTGCGCCGAAGTCATAAAATTTATTATATATTTAATTTTCGATCGAGAAGAATTCACCTTTATCATTTTGACTGGCGTGGTAGTTCTAGTGTTACTGATTGTTGAAGTGAGAATTTCTTGAAACTGATCCGTCACGCTCCGAGGTGAAACGCTATTCGAGTAAACTCTGAGGAGCCGATGCGTCCAGTATTGGTTTGTTTTCTTTTCTCATTGTTTTTTTTAAAGAAGTTAAGGTTAGTTTATAACAATTATAAATTTTATATTTCTCGTAAATCCATCGAAAATCGTAAGACGTTCGAGTTAATCACTTTAGTGTTGGATATATTCGCTCCGTGAACTCCACTCCGCTCGAGCATCAATAAAACATTGCAACTACATATGAAGACTGCTATAGTATGAAGCAAACGATGACTATACATATTAAAGTGAGGGCACGTTCTCCTAGTACTCGTTGCAACAGGAAAGTAGGGGTCGGTTCATCACCCTTGACAAGTGGCAATCGATAGAACCGGTGCATTCACCCAACAAAGTTATTTTTACAAACTCGAAAAGCCGAATGGCACGTTTGATCGGTGCAGCACTCCGAGGGCCGAGTTAAGCTGAAAATCTTGCTACTCGGCTTCGAAATTCTGAGGAAATGGCGAGAGGAAACGGATAAAGAGAGGGAGAGGAAGTAGGTTCGTTGAATGTTCAAGATGGATGTTACACATTCATCCGCAGTTTCGAGTAACAAGCGATAGCGTATTCATTGCAGTGATCTCTGGCACCGGCAGCGGAAACGTTGCGGGGGCGGAGAGACCCGAGGGGGGTGGAGAGACCTCGACGAAATAAAGAGGCGGCCTGTAGCGACGCGGAGACTCGTGAACTGAATAATTCTTGAGCAGCCGAACGAGGATGTCGCAGATGTTGCAGATCGATACTCTCTTTCTGCTTTGGCGTGGGTTCGTGCTCAAAGACCGGCCTGTCGCTGCCGCTCGATAAGATACGACCCGATTCAGTCAGGATTTCACGGGGAACGGTGAACTATTATATTGGGCTGTCCGGGAGTGTTCGTGACGATTTCTCGCAGCCAGCCGTTCGAACACCGTCTAAATAAATGAAAGCCAACGAGCGGATAAGATGCTCAGGGAAAGTCGCCAATATCGCGGCGAAACTGCGGAACGCTCACCGATTTCGATGATTTTTGGATATGCTGTCGAGGTCTCCTTAGAATAGACACTTTGTATAAAATTTTCGATTTTCTGGTGTCTGCAAATTATTCAAAATCTAATACAACCTAGGAAGATATCAACGCTAAACCTACCGAGTACTAAAAGCGATTAAAATGTTCTACCTTACAAAAAATGACAACGTTCTGTTTATATAGATTTTGTGCATTTTTTATTACAATACGTGCTTGGTTAAAGAAGTTTGTCGAATCAATTTCCATGAAACAACTTCATAATTTCCATAACTCTAAGATGAAAAATATAAAACCGGTCATTTGATCGGCAGTGATAGGTTTAGTGTTGAAAAATAAAATCTATGACATTTTGTACGTATTATTGCGGACGAAAAAGACCCATGCACTAATTACTGTGTATTTTAATCAGACCGGGAGAAAATATCGCAGTAATAGGTACATTTATCCTAGATGAATTCTTGTAAATGTCTTCGAAAGAAGAGGAATTAATTCTTGTCAGCCGAACAAGCTATTAATTCTAATAACTCTGCACAAGACGTATATTATCGGGTAGGAATGTTTCCTACCGCAAGTAGCCATAATAACGAGTTAGCAATCTCTCATAAAAGTGTACGAACGCAGTGTTTCGCATTCCACGCAGCTTATCGCGGCGCATAAATAAATTGAAGTTATTCGTCCGAAAAAAAATCGGTCTCTCTATCGGAGCCGGAGAGAAAGGCGTGCATTTCTCTTCCGGTAGGTCTAATATTAATCGCCCTGTACGAACGGTACAGCGCCAGTGAAAGATATCGGTGTCATCTAAAGCCTCTCCACTTCTTTTTGTTTTTTTTTTTTCACTAGCGTTATCTTCATTCGACGTTTTACCATCCCCTTGCTCGCGAGAACTCTCTTATTGAGCGCGTTCAGAGAGGTAGAAGAAAAAACGAGGAAATTTCGGTCACAGAGAAGGGTTAGGCTTGGAACGGTCGATATGTCGGGACGGGAGATAGCCCAGCGGTTTCTGGCCGGAAGTGTCGTTTCCTCTGGTTTCATAAATAAGCACGATAAAACGCTAAGAAACGCTGGCGAGGTATATTACGTGTGCCCCGCACCGAGCCGCGCCGGCCGAGTGCACCATCGAACCAGCAATTTTAATATCTCTATAAATCACGAGGTCCGTCGATCGATTAGGTGAAAGTATCGACGCTCGAAATGCTCGGGCGCCGATCGATCTTTAGAAAATTCTGCACGTGGGAGAAAATCCGTTTCGCAACGCGGCATCGTTTTCGCAGTTCAAGTGTTCCGTTTCTACACAGAAAACAAATTGAACGGAATTAATACGAGGGAAAATGCTTTTACACAGTGGCTGTACAAAGTATTCGTACACCCTTAACAAAATTAATCTACGGGCTGTTCCATTTCAAATTTCGCACACAATTATTTTCTAAATCATTGTTCCAGATCATCGTGCAACATAGTTTATACGAAACATTCCCGGTTCACCGATATCTTTTAATTAGCATGGATTGGATCGCCGTGGTTTCCTTATTCTTTCGTGCATGATTAATTACGGGAAGAAGCTCGGAGCTTGTAGATACCGTCACTCGTTGTTGTTTACTGTTAGGAGTATCTGTACAAACTGCGGTACCCGTTATTAAAATAATTAACTTTCAAGCGTGGTAAAAATAATTCGAAATCTCAAAATAGAAGGTGCTGAAAACCGATGAAATTCTTTTTGTAATTATTCCATTACCCGATCGTCCACGTCCCACTGATTAATTAGCGCAACGGAGATTCCAGCGTGTTTTATTTACGGTTCTGATAAGTTGAAAGCAGTTCAATCATTTACGGTATTTACTCGGGCATTTGCCCAAGTTACGTGAAAACGTACGCTCGTTCGAAGAGGAGGCAGAAAAATGGAAAACGAAAAGGGATTCCGAAGTATCAGGCATTTTTCTATGTGAGACACGAGATTGGCCCGTTTAACAATCGCGGCCGGGGGATCTCGCGATAATAAGCAACGTTGCGCTCGCCTGGCTGCTGAAATATTCGCCCGTTTCTCGAGGGCCGTCATTGCTGGCAACGTTTCCAGAACGTGCACCTAATCTTGGTGCACGGCTTGGACGCTCGAAAGTCACGCCGAGCCGAGCTGAGCCGAGCCGGGAGTCTGGGATCCAACGACCTGCCCGTGGAAATTGACGCGGCCGTTCGTTTCCCTGCAATCCCTCGATGCGCCGCTGAGAAGTAAGTTTCACAGATCCCGGACTAGGTTTCGGTAATTTCATTAGGAATACGACGCAAGTTTGCCGATCGTTCCCATCCCGTGAACTGTTTCGTTAGCCGCGCGTGCCCCGATGACTGCACAATGGCTCTGTGCAAATGTTATTCCGATTCTCGGTCGTTAACACTAACTTTACCGGCCACTAAATGTCACTGTTTTATAAATATTAGGTTGTCCCAAAAGTTTCTTTCGGAATGTGGTCCTTTAATGTTGCTAAATGAATATTATCTTGTCCGAAAAGTTGGTATCCGACTGATGCACATGAATGCAAATTCACGTTAGGGAGTACTAAGACATTAACATAAAAATTATCGCATTGTTCGTATTTATTTAGCAACATTGAAGGAACACATCGAAAAGAAACTTTTGGGACAACGTGATAGTTCATAAAAATGACAGGGAGGCATTGAATCCAATCTTTTGCAAAATTACGATGTAGATCCCGAGGAAAAGCATATACAGTGGATGTACAAAGTATTCGTACACCTTTTAAAAACTACTAACTCTTTTATGATTGTATCCAAAGGACCTGATTTTTTATAATCAATTAGAAGCGTTGGTTTACTAAATGATCTGCAAAAAGATTTTCCAAAAATTACAATTTACAAGATTGCAGGCAAACATAAAAAAGGCATTTTCTAAAAAACTTTTGTATTTGCGCTCTTAACGAAAATTTAAAATATATGTTTGGTAGATCTATGTTAGTTATACACATACTGAAAATTTCATCGAAATCGGTTGACGCAGGAACTACGATTTTCACAATTTTGAACCGCTTGTAGCTTGTGTGTATATTAATCGATTTCGATGAAATTTTCAGCGTGTGTACAACTAACATAGATTTACAAAACATATACATATTTTACATTTTCACACACACACATTGAGGGCCCAAATAAAAAAGTTTTAAAAAATCCCTTTTACATTTTTGCATGTAACCTTGTAAATTATCATTTTTGGATAATCTTTTTTGCATATCATTTCGTAAACCAATGTTTCTAATCGATTATAAAAAAATCAGGTCCTTTGGATACAATTATAAAAGAGTTATTAGTTTTTTAAAAGGTGTACGAATACTTTGTACACTCACTGTATTTATTCAATTTGGACCTCACGGTAAAAAACTGCCACTTTCTCCTATAAGATTTATTGGAAAAGCAAGCAGAACTTCATTTCCTGATATTTTGGGAATTCGTATTGTACGCGCGCTTCGGTATGTTTATTGAAGCACGCATCGAGCCGAGAAGATCTCGTTCGCGTATCCATAGATTCGCGGTGGTGCTTCCATTTTGTCCCCGGAGAGATTTACCGGCGATTTTTATCCTCTTAGCGCCGTTTCGAGGCTTCGTGCATAGCGAAACCGGCGTACGAAAGAGGAGAGCCGAGGCCTCTTCCAGAAACTTGTTACGGCATTCTTCTCGGAAGTGCCTTCTGCATGATCGCATGAATGAATGAGTAATGTATCGCCATGAATTAAACATACGGACGCGTGCGTATCAGACTCTCTCTCTCTCTCTCTCTCTCTCTCTTTCTTCCTCGAACACGGAGAACACGATATCGCGCACGAGTTCAACGAAAATCTGCCGGAACTCGACCGCATAGAGAACTAACTATTAACCTTTACAATAGTTTCACGGAAACGCGGGAACAACGGAACGATTCAGGTGCTCGTTTCATGGGAGCCATCGGTTCTCATTGACCCGACCGCGGAATAAATTCTCGTCGAATTTATGGCGTTTCCGTACGACGACGCTCAATTACCATTCCTATGTTTCACAGCTGCGAATTTGTTTCAGTAGAACTTTATCCACTGTCGCAGTTCAAATATTGTTACGTTGCTCTTTGTGAACGATGTAACAATGGGGCGGAAAATAATCGGTCGAATCGACGACCAAACGTTAGTTGTAATAGTTGTATGTATTGGAAAATATTTTTCATCGAGTTCGGAGCGTTTTTGTCCGGTGACAATTCCCACGCGTAAATCAAATATTGAAGTCGAGCACCGATTCGAATATTCTTTTCACGTTCGGTGTGTAGATAGCGGATCTTTATGCATTTATAGTAAGATTGAATAAATGAAATTGAAAATAGTTGTACAATTTAAAACATTAAAGATGTCAATATATAATTTCTCCTCAATTAAAATCATTAAAGGAAGAAATAACATTCTATTTGGTTTCTATCTCTTGAAATCGATGCAGACAATTTTTAATTTGCATAAAGATCCACTGACTAAGTATTACATTATTTTATATTAACATACGGTGCTTTATTAGAACGCTATAACTTGCCACATGCAGTATTACTATTGTTCAAGATTTATTTTTAATAGTAATATCCTCTTCGCCAATTCATTGCCGAAGCTACATCTCGAGAATGACTTAGTGCTTCGAGCAATTCGTGAACTTCGAGGAATGAACGCTTCTAATTCGCTAACAAGCCAGCATTTCCATTAAGCGAGCTTCGTTGCATCGTTGATGGAGATTTTACACGAAAGTGAAGACAGCTGTCGAAATGACTATTGAAATGAACGCTCTTTAAATATAAATATTAAAGAACATTCTACCCGCATTGAAATTTGCAGCGTGCTCAAAGTAAAGCAAAGTTTCCATGGAATGGCATTAAATAATATTTATTCGATTGTATTCCGCGAACGCGAATGCGCGTTGTAAACGCGTGAAACTCCCGTGGTCTGGCAGTAAAATTCCGTCGGCGTTGTTCCATGATTTGCCACGGGTGCAATAAAAATGTGTTATTATTATTTTAGAACAGCTAGTGCAATGGGTGATAAACGTTAACTAACGCCGCAACGTTATTCACGTTTATGGCACAACTAGGTGGAACAGTTAGCCAATTTGAAAGCCATGATATTTCACGCGGCTACACGAGTCCCTATTGTTGCCTATGGCGCATCAACCGAGGGAAGGAAACTAGTCTAATTGAGCGAATATAATCGAGCCTCGAGTAGCTGCGCTGACGTCTGGCTACGGTCAGTGCGAATGTAGATATTATAGAATGGGATAGCGGCTTGCGCAACTAATAAACCGAAATGCTTAGCAATTCTATACTGAACGAGGCATTGTTCCGTTGATCTCGAACAATAGAAATTTCTGATGGACTCAATCAATCACTGGCACCGAACTCGTGCTCGTTTTAGACACGAAATACACAATGAGATATCCCTTCCATTCTCTCTGTTTCTTTATAATCATGTTATATTATCGATCGCTTTACTTGAACCTTTTAATTGGCTGACTTTCCGATTCCGAACACTTACCGAGACGCCAAGAGAGACAAGTAAACTTTCGACATGTATTTGATGCATGATTTTTCGCATTCATAAGAAAAATGTAGATCACTGTCCAATTATTTCTCTCTCATAATTAGACTGCGGATTTTATGCATTTATGACAAAAATGGGCACGTAAAATTTAAAACAGTGGAGGTATTAAAAAGATTTAAGGCCACCAGTGTATTAGTTTCACCGTAATACGATAATTAAAAGAAGAATGAATTTGTTATTTGGCTTCTGTGTCTTGCAATCAATGCAAACATTTTTTATTTTGCATAAAGATCCGCGGTCTACTCATAATCGATGCAAAAATTGATATTTTGCACGAAGGCTGTTGATTTTCGCCAAGCCTCGCAATGTATTAGGTTGGCAACTAAGTTCGCGACCTCCAAATTTTCTCAAACAAAGTCATTTATATTCATTTTTTAAGCACGAGTATTTTATATGAAATCAATAAAAAAATTCAGAGCTTTCCAATGATATACAGATCAAAAGGAATGGTCACTGAATCAGGTTATAATGATACAATAAAAGAGTTACGAAACAAAAGGTCGCGAATTTAGTTGCCAACTTAATACTTAGGTGGGGAAGATCAAAATAATCTCAAAAAATATTTTTAAAATAACATTATTATACTAACTTTATGAAGTATAAGAAGAAGTATATGAAGAATAACTTTTTTTTATGAATGGACCAAACAACTTCAATTTCTCTGTAAGGCTAGAAGAATTAGCTCAGTAAATGACGTCTAAAAAATATGTTGAAAAAATGCATTTGATCGGAATTGTCAACTGGTATAAATTATATACGCTCTATTGAAATTAGTTAATTGGTCTGCGAATTATAAACGATCAAAAGTGGTAAAAATTGCAATTCTTCAAGATTTCCGGCCTTTTTACCACTTTTCATCGTTTACAATTCGTAAACTAAATTAACCAGTTTCAATGAAATTTTCAGAGCGTATATAATGTACACCAGTTGATAAAACACACTTTTTAAATTTTCGTTATTGGGCCAGCTAAGAAAGTCGTAAGTCGTGGTCACAATTCCGATCAAATGCATTTTTTTCAACATATTTTTTAGAGGTCATTTACTAAACTAATTCTTCTAGCCTTACAGAGAAATTGTAGTCGTTTTGTCCATTCATATAGAAGTTATTCTGATTTAGAGTGTGTGCAATCAGTTATGCTCCTTACTGTATGTGTAACGTATACGTATACTTTGTTCATACTTCATACTTTTATGCAGAATAAAAACTGTCTGTACCGATTGCAACAAATAGAAACTAAACTGAATGTTAAATCTTCCCGTATTAATTTTAATAGAGGAAAAATCATATATGTTGACGTCTTCAATTAAAAAAATTTGCCGACAATTTTGTATTTCGCCTACTCAATTTTGCTATAAATGCACAAAGATCCGCAGTCTAGCCATTACAAATTCGGAAGAAGTGAACCGCTGGCGAGACGGACGAGCATCGGGCAACCCGATGATTCCTGAACGCTGTAACATCGCGTTTCGAGGAGTCAACGAGCTCGCAGCGAGGCAACGTATCCCGGGATATATTTAGTATCAGGCTGGGGTCCCTCGCCTTCAGGTTTTATTGCTCCCGGGAGAGGCCGATGAAAAACTGCCTCGGCCCGCGTGTGAATTACAGAAACGTCTCCTTCTCGCGCAACAGTTACGCTTCGCGTGTAGGAATCGCGGGCCCGGCTTGGCCCGAGATCGGCCTAACTCCGTCGAACGGCTGAAACGACTCGTCGAGCCTGTCGAGACGCGAAATGGATTAAAAATTGTAACGGTGTGTTCGCACAGTTCACCTCGCCCGGCAAATGTCGACCCGAGATATCTCGGGACGTTTCCGGCTTGACATTTCGAACTGGGCCATCGGTATTGCCCGACGTCACGGAAACCGTCGGCTAACGTTTTATATTGACATTGATTGGTATTAATTGTACACCGGCCCCCGATGTGTGCGTCTATTTTGATCTCTAAGGGAAGTCTAATCGGGATCGTCTGTCAATGATTAAGTGGATCACGGGTTTCTTCTTTCCTCTCGCTTTACCCCGACGAGGAACACGACTGACGCGTAACGCGCCAGTTTTAGTTACATTTGCATTTGACATAGTTGTTAGAACGCTTGACACATTCTTGCATAAACACTACTGTGGAAAAGAAAGAAGCAGCCAGTATAACTATTAAGATAGAATGACATAAAACAATATCTTTATGTAGAAATTGTATTGTATTATGATTGATTTATTGCATTTAAAGTACAGTAAATTTTCGATAGACGCGAAAATCTTTTCACGATAGATGCGAAAAAAATATCCCCTCCAACTTAATACACTGATCTCGGCTCGGTATATCGGTATTAACCACTACTAACGCGACGCGGAGAGTCGCAGTCGTCGGCGCAGTTCAAACGCCCGTGAGTCATCATAACGTTACACCAACAGTCAATCTTCTTCATTTTCCATTGTTATGGGACTTTCACTGCCTTATTTCTGGCATTTTTCTGATTAAAACTATACCAAACACGATATAATTTAAACAGAATTTAGTGGTTTAATTGACGATGAAAGTTTCGGGCGCAAGTAAGGACAACGTATAGAAAAGAAAGAGACGCGGAGAGTCGCAGTCGCCGGCACAGTTCAAAGGCCCGCCCGTGGTCTCGCTTTACACGCGCTGTCCTTCTCTACGTCCGGTTCGGCCTTTGAATCATTGAAGCTCGAAAAAAGTAGGACCACGATCGAAAGATGCAAAGAAATCCCCCCCGATGCGTTCGCATCTATGCATAGAGTATTTACTGTATTAGGTAATCCGCAATAACACATATTCTCAGAACTATTCAATTAAACTGCGGAATCCTTTTTCAAAACTTACTGTGTAACGATTTGATTTTTTACGCTTTTCTAGTAAATACGGCCGGCTGCTTCTTTCTTTCGCACAGCAGTGTATATCTGCGAGCGTTTCTATCTGGTGGAAGAAGGCGACATTGAAAGTTTGAACACGGTCCAATTCTTGGTTTTTTTATAAACCAATGTAAAATAATCACTTTTAAAATATAACCGCGCGACTCGAACTAGAGCGTGCAAATTTCAGAGTGCAAGCTCCCACGCGTTTTTGGAGGAATTTCCTGTCCGCCTCGCCATTTCCGAAATGTCGGAGGTTGTTTGAAGGCCGAGCGTGGTTGTTTGATAAAGATGTTCGGCTGCTAATCGATGTGTCCAATGACGCTTTGAAATGTAATTATCGTGAAACAGAGTGTCTCTTGACGCGACCGTAGTTCGATCATCGAAACGGTATCGGTTAAAAGCTTGGAAGTATCGATTGAATTAGTTCGAGCTCTATCGATCATCGATGACATCAGCCAGCGTCACTAGCGTTTCATATCGGCCAATCGAAACTTGGACGCTTTCCGTCCAAGTGTCGATATGCTTGCGAGGATATCCTTCCCGTCTTTGAGAGACGGATATCGTCGTCGTTTGTGATACCGAGTAAATTAGGTCGGGAACAGTTTATCCTTCTTCGAGCTCAGCGAAGACTGGCGGGGGACATTGATTAGGGAAGTTCGCGTGGGAAACTTTAAACCAGGAACTCTCGTCCCTGGATGGTCATCGAGCTGCCTCCAGTTACGTCAGCCTTTTACGGTGATCTAATCGACAGCACGCAATCTGCACGACCTGACGTAAACTCTCTGCGAGCCGACTGGCAAAATAATGATTATTTACAGGAGCAATTTTATAATTGCTGACAGACCCACTTCTCAATTAATTTTCATCTTCTGCTGCTTCGAAAATTATTTGCTGGGGTAATTACCTGGAAATACGAAGTCTCGGCAAAATTGATCTTGATTGAAAACTATTTGCGTTGTAAAAAGTAACGTCCCTAAAGTAAACAAGCTTGGTCAATATAATCACCAATTTAACCGGAGAAGGAGAAATTCTTTTTAGGCGCGTCGTAACGAATTTAATACAGTTTTAACTAATTCACGAACCATCCAGACTATTATTAATCCGTTGCACTCCTTTGTCAAGTGTGACTCGACATCAGAGAAACAGAAATATAATAAAAACGGGTTTTTATATGCATTTGGTTCTTTCTTTATTTATCTTTTAGTTAAAAACAAATATAAATCACAATAAAGTTTGAGAGCTATATCTAATATAATTAGTAGGGGTGTGCGAGAACCAGAAATATCGGGAAACCGATGGTCGGGACGAGTCGAGAAGAGGTTGAGTCGGGTCGGGTCGGGTTCCCGAAAATTTCGAGATTCCCGAAAAATTTCGAGAATATGACATAAGACACTCTTGAAAAGAATTCGTGATGGACAACATTCTTTCAATTTCAAAAACATCTAGAATAAAAAATCCGAAACTATGAATGTATTCTTTAAACCGAATATAAATGATTACATACTGGGTTCTCGAAATTTTCGGGAATCCCGATAAATTCGAGAATCTCGAAATTTTCGGGTACCCGTCCCGATCTCGAAAAAATTTCGTGTTCCCGACCCGACCCGATATTTCGGGTTCTCGCACACCCTTAATAATTAGTAAACAAAATTGTTTAAAATAAGTAGCAGTCAAGGAATTGTCCTTTGAAGTAAATTTCAAATAAACCACTTGAAACACTAGGGAATTGTTGACAACAAAATTGAAAAATTATTCGTAGTGCAAAGCGTTAAAAGGATTGAAGTTCCTCCGGTTCAAAATCTATTTCTGAGCATGGAAACTTGTAGAAATTTATAAAGCTTTTACCATCATATGTAAAAAAATACGCAGCACTAAATAAAACGGTGTAGTTACACCGCGAGGATAACGATCAAAACAAATGTCGATAACGAACGCGTTAACGCCCGGCCGCAAAATAAAATAGTGCAATTAATGCGAGCGCGAGAAGAATTGTAATCCCGCGATACTTTAATTAAAACAACAACACACAGTCGCACGCGAAAAGGTATTACCGCGTTTTTATCTCGAGCGCATCACGTGTTCGCAATTAAAGCTTAACCACGTGCACCGGTTATTTGCGTCGCGACCAAAAATTCATTCGATCCGGAACAAAAGGCGCCGCCCCCTCTCCCCCGAATGTGCAATCGATCGTTCCGGGTTCCAGGGTCCGGAAAAAAAAACGATCGATGCATCATGTTCGCCGATACATTACTTCTATCTGAAGCAACAAATCAACGAATCATGGACGGGGTTGGGGGTGGTCGGTGGTTGCAGCGTGCGCGCAGATAAAAACGGATCGGCACGTCAGTGGAGTTTGCATTCGGTCAGCCATGCTCAATAAATATCGTTCGATAGTAATTGCTGGCAGCACGATAACAAGCACGCGGCCCGGTTCATTGGGGCCCATAAATACCACCTCCTACTCACCCCCGAATATTTACGTGGTCAAAGATTAGCGCGGCGTTAAGCATCGCGACGCCGCGCGCCAGCGTCGCTCTCGCGTTTCCGAAAACAACGCGGTTATCTGCAACGCTGCTGAACAAGTTGCAATCCGGCCGCTTCTCAATCGATTTTCACTCGTGGTTTTGTTTAATTTCGTTCGAGGATGAACGAGCCTGTCCAGATCATAGTTGCAAAAATACCTTCCTGTACCTTTATTCTGGATAAGCCATTTTGCTGTAATTAGCGACTTTAAAACCCCCCCCCGGGGTACCAATTCTTATTCAGATCGGAGTTCATGCATTTATGAACTGCTTTGTTTTTTCCCGAATTTAGGAGTTTCGGGCCACTGTGCGGCGTTTGTTCGCGATGCTCAATTGTTAGCGCGGAAGCGGTTCTGAAAACAGTTCGACCGCGCTGCTTGGCGCTATTCGATGTGGTTTTTGAAATGAACCCTGCCACCGAAGCGGTTAAAACTCCACTATAGCTTGAAGTGCCGCTAAAAGCCACCTGATAGCCTAACACTGAAGTCCGATCGTCGGCAATACCGTGGCCCGTGCCAGATTGGTCCCGTTCACTTTCAATGCGTCCGGTCTTCCGGTATTTCGAAAAAGCCTGGTCTAACGCGGGCTCAATAAAATCTCGGATTTAATTGGTCAATTCCGGGAGCCGTTTCCGCTCGGTACGCGGTTTAGTGCCGCGGCTGCTTAAGACCCGGCAATTTAATCGCTGTCCGCTCGTAAAAATCATAAATAATCCTGAGGAATAATTTAGCGGCGCGGGGAGAGGGCCGCGCGATTTTTCGTTACACCGGAAGACAAATCGTCTAATGAATATTCCGGGCATTACGCCGCGGAGAATCGCTATCCATTTCCTCTTGCCCGCGTTTTATCTGCGTTCGTCGTTCCGAACCGTCTCCCTTCGTCCTCTGCTCCACCGTTGCTCTACGCCCCCGCTGATTGGAAGAATTTCAGGCTTTACGATTTTCGATGGTGGCCAGAGCGGGCCCCTCGGTCTTCCGGAGAGTTCGGCAATACGCGCGCACCACCAGCTGGCACGTTTCATTACGAGCGTTACGCTACCTATCGACTTGAGAATATTACCCGCGGCAGTGCGGGACCCTAGACCCGACTGCAACCCTTCGACGAAGGGTCGATCTCAGAGTTTCAGTTTCGAAAGTTGTCGTCATGCGAACGCCCAATTGCGACGGCTCACAGTGGACGAGAAACCGATCTCTTTGGACAAAAATCTGCCGACAACTCAGTTTTTCATCGATTCAATTGGAATTTCTTTTAAAATGTTCGCGAAGGACTATACTTTGATGACGTGCTGCGCGAAAATCGGTAACTGTCACGAGAAATCAAGAATCCTTATCTACAAAACCCAATAACTCGGATACTTCATCCGCCCATACCATAAATTTGCATGTCCCAGCTGAGTTGCCGACACTTAACCCTAAACCTATTCAATTGGTAATTCTCAGGGGCAGATTTACAGTTTAAAATTTTGCGGTTTAGGGTTAAGAAGTGTCGCCAACACAGCTGAGACATGCAAAATTCTGGTATGGGCGGATGAAGTATCGGAGTTATTTGGTTTTGTAGATGAGGATTCTTGATTTCTTGTGACAGTTAACGATTTTCGCGCAGCACGTCATCAAAGTATAGTCCTTCACGAACATTTTAAAAGAAATTCCAATTGTATCGATGAAAAACTGAGTTGTCGGCAGATTTTTGTTCAAAAAGATCAGTTTCTCTCCCACTGTGCGGCGCGAAGCTTCACTGGGGTCCTTCCCTTGCAAAAACCCCCACCGCCAAGGTACCCTTATGGGGGCCCTGCTCAGCCGTTTTCACTGGAGGCTTCTGCAACTCGCCGACATGCTTTTCGACCACTCCACTCATGTTCTTGGCTATTATCACGAGAATATACCTGACTCCACCCGACTACAGCTTTAGGTACCCAAACATTGCAACCTTTGGGGATCCCGACCCGACGCTTCGTAAGACTAGAATTGCTTAAAAGTCTCAAAAGGAGACTGATCGCCCACCTTGACACCGGGCGAAGTGGCAGCGGAAACTATTACGCATCGTCCGAGTTAAATCACTCGGAAACAGTCTCCTCTGTTCCGGTCCGCGAAGTAAATTGGTTTCTCCAATTAAAGTGAAAGAGGCTCGCGTATGCGATCAGTATTCCCGGCGTGGCTCGGGGCTCCTCTTACATCGTGCAGTTCGCGAGCTCGATAATTAATCTCACCCTGGCGTACGTGACCTTGTTAATCTTGGAAGAAAGACGGCTCACTCCTCGCCGGAAACGACGTGAAAGTCTCTCCTCTCCCGCCGGTGCCGGCTACGTCTTTTTCCCATGGCGCGTCATGGTATTTGACTTTCGTTCGCTCGGTCGCTCGCTCGCTCGCTCGTTCGTTGGATGGTTGGTTCGTTGTGTCAGCGTCGGAGTACTCGAGCCGCCATTACCGTCATAATACCGTCGTTAACTCTCGCCAATGAACTTCCTTATTTAACGGTGCTCGCGTGGCCGTGTATCACTTCCTTCGGCTCGGTACACACTATCGGTTTACTCACTCTGTCCAGTCATGTATAAATTACATATTTTTAATAATCGGTAACGCTCCGTTCTCGGCCCGGTCAAGATTCCTTGGGAAGGTTCTCTGACCGGAGCGAAACCTGACCAGATGAAAAATGTTAGTTTTTCGGGTTGGATTGAACAGACACCTCTTCCTTATTACTATAATATCCTGATTATGAATGCATAATGCTGTTAAACTGGAAGCCAACTTCATGTCAGAGGCTATTCGCCAGCCAAATTGCTAACAATTACAGGTACTTTGCTTTCATTTACATTCGCTCGCGACTACGACCCTGCAGAGAAACTAATAATTGTTCTAGCGTGTTCGGAACTTGTTATGCAACATTATTACGGAATATATGGTTAATGTGTATCTATTCCTCGTGTGTCCAAAGTGTCAAGCAGAACTTCCCTGTAGCTACACACTTCGCTAACTTCGGCGCAAGCACTACTATGCAACCCAAGTTTTCGTTCCTCCTTTGTCGCTTGCATGTGCGTGCCGTTGCTGAAGATTACGAGTCTCTCTCTCTCTCTCAACGGCGTTTTATATTACTCTGTAAACCATTAATTCTACAGATTAAGATTTCGTATAATGTTTGTTTCGAACGACCGAAAGACTCCACCTTCTCGTGCTGCTTTTGTATAATGTTTAAGCTCGATTAGAGGAACAATGAGTCTTCAGTTTATCCACTGTACCCTCGAAAACATGTTGAAAAACTTCATAAATACAGTTGTCTTGACACTATTTCGACTTATTTTTTCAATGTAGAATCACCTCTGTTTTGGTTGTTCCACCAGGATAGGATTTTTCGAATAATTTCCCTTCGATGCACCTTTGCAGTGTTTAAAAAACTTGATAAATGAAGTTGTGCATGCTCCTAACACTATTTCGACTTATTTTCTCAATGTAGAATCATCTCTGTTTTGATCGTACCACCAGGATGGGATTTTTCGAATAATCTCCCTTCGATGCACCTTTGCAGTGTTTAAGAAACTTGATAAAGTTGTGCATGCTCCTAACACTATTTGGACTTGTTTTCTCAATGTAGAATCATCTCTGTTTTGATCGTACCACCAGGATGGGATTTTTCGAATAATTTCCCTTCGATGCACCTTTGCAGTGTTTAAGAAACTTGATAAAGTTGTGCATGCTCCTAACACAATTTCGACTTGTTTTTTTCAATGTAGTGTCACCTCTGTTTTGGTTGTTCCACCAGGATGGGATTTTTCGAATAATTTCCCTTCGATGCACCTTTGCAGTGTTTAAGAAACTTGATAAATGAAGTTGTGCATGTTCCTAACACTATTTGGACTTGTTTTCTCAATGTAGAATCATCTCTGTTTTGATCGTACCACCAGGATAGGATTTTTCGAATAATTTCCCTTCGATGCACCTTTGAAGTGTTTAAAAAACTTGATAAATGAAGTTGTGCATGCTCCTAACACTATTTCGACTTGTTTTTTTTCAATGTGGTGTCACCTCTCTTTTGGTTGTTCCACCAGGATGGGATTTTTCGAATAATTTCCCTTCGATGCACCTTTGGAGTGTTTAAAAAACTTGATAAATGAAGTTGTGCATGCTCCTAACACTATTTCGACTTGTTTTTTTTTCAATGTGGTGTCACCTCTGTTTTGGTTGTTCCACCAGGATGGGATTTTTCGAAAAAAGGTCCCTTCAATGCATCTTTGCAGTCTCGATCAATTTTGATTTTCGAAGTTGTCTTTTGAAAACTTTGGTATAAATAGCATTCGGCACGGTCAGCTCTATATATTTGTAAAATGCGTCCAAGGGTTAAACAATTTTACGTAACCCCGGGCGAGCTGAAAAATCTGGAAAAGAGATCAAACCGAGGTTTGGTCCGACTCCCGCAATTAATCAACGGAGTCAGGGTTCCGAGACCTGTCCACGTCGGAACGTCGCCAGAGATCGGTTCGGGTATTCTGCGAGGATCATTAATCAACGCCCGTGTGAAGAGAGCAGCCTTCTCTTTGCATCAGATGGAAAGTTTGAGTTGGTCCCCGTTCGTTGTCACGCGATGTTCGCGCGGTGTAGTACATTCGACCGTGACACCTTGGCTGACACACGGTGCCCTAGCCGGTGGCCGGGTTTCTTAGAGTTACGATAAGAATGTGGAAAACGTTTTAACGTGTACAGGGTGGACCACGAAGCGTGATCAGCTCAGATTATTCTGTTGCTAGTGGTTTGATCGGAATTTCTTTTAGCTAAAATAACAAGGTTCAAGGAGAGCTTTAAGGTAATTAGTAATTATACAAAATTTTTTGTCCTACCCTCCTTTTCCAGAACGATCAAGGTTACCTTCAGATTTTTACAGGTTAACCTACAATTTTTCTGCACCCAGCTGATAGGAGTTACTGAGACACATTCGGCAAGCGCCATAAAAATCAAAGAAACATTAAAAAAAATATTATTCACCTTAATTGAATCGATGCTCAAAATAGTTTCCACTGGCAGCAATACACTCGCGTAGAAGATTAAGAAACGACTTTGATTAAGAAACATTTCGATTAATTCCAGTAGTACAGGTTTTGCACACAAATTCACCCTTTTGCAAGTCGATTTCACCCTTCTGCAAATTAATTTCACCCTTTTGCAGAAGAAATTCAATTACTTTACAAATAAAGCATTTTTAAGTAAGTTTTCGTAAAAAAAAAAGTCAGACCAAATGAGAATTAATTGTTAAGAAATTCAAAATTTTGTTTATCACAAAGATGTACATGAAACACTTATTTAAAAGTAATTACCAATTCATTAACTTCGTAATGTGCCAAAACTGCGTGTAGAATAATGTAGACAGTATGTACCTACTTGATACATACATATGTATAATGAGTGTAGCCATTTTCTGTTTAATAAGAGTATTGAGTCTTCCCCCGCAGTAATGACACCGTTCGCATGTGCCTAAATAAATATATAATTTAATCGAAATAAATAAATGATTATTTTTAAATGTTCTTAATGGGTGAAATTGATTTACAAAAGGGTAAAATCTGGAGTGTAAAAGCTATAAATTGTCATCAACAGTTTCAAAGTTTTTCGGCGGGCCGCGTGTTTGACATGCCTGTCCTAAAGCCCAAAAGATCAGCCTAAATAATTTTAGGTTTGCCCATAAAAAAAACGGAAGGCGATCTTGATAACTGTGGAAAAGAAGGATCGACAACGGTGCAATAATTTTAAATCTCTTGAACTATATTATTTTAGCTAAAAACCACTAACAGCATAATAATGTAAGGTAATCGCGCCTCGTGTTTCACTCTGTATAATATCGACTTCACGTAACAGAGTGTATCGTTCGTAAGAGAAAGAAACAAATGTATTCGATTGTTCCAGAAGTTTCGAAACTGAAAAATCGAAGTACGGGATGGTTTTTTCTTGCGAAGTCGGAACATATCCTGTGCAGCGTCAGAGAGACCGGCGATTCTTTCTTTGTTAACGATCCTCGCGTGGGCGTCGTACTTTGCTACCATCGGACTTCATGAGTCTGGGCGTGTAATGGTAAGAGCAGAGGATGAGGACACTAAGAGTCGATGTCACTCGCGGCGCGATGTAAAATTAGCGTCGGTCGGCGCCGCGTAGGTTTCTTTCGCGGATAGACGCTTCTGCGACGAGCTTCTTCTCTTCCTCTTGCCTCGCACTCGAGTTCTTTGTTCGTGATTCGGTCTGGTGGTTCTTGCCACCGCTTTTGGCGTGGCTCTTGGGTGGGCCCGGACGCAACGTCTTGTTTCTTTTATTTCGAGGCGAGATTGCAGTTTTAATAAAATACCCGATTCTCTGAATAAAAATATGGCGAAAGCCATGGGAACAGTGGCTGCTAGGAATACCTTCAAAAATATGTTTTGTGAAATTTATAAACGAAGCTGTGAATAATCCCAAACATCAATTACGAAGTCGTAAGAATGATCCGCTGACCTAGGGTTAATAAAATACTCGATTCTCCGAGTAAAAATATGGCGAGAAAGCCACATGAATGGTGGCTGCTAGGAATACCTCTAAAAATATGTTTTAAAAAATTTATGAACGAAGCTGTGAATAATCCCAAACATCAATTATAATTTATTTAAACAGTACGTTTACCGACAACTGTTAAGGAAGAAAACAATTTTCACGCGTAGACTGTCCTGTCACCTGTATTCGGGCGACCGAAGTACTGTAAAATAGTGTCTTTTATATACTTTTTTATATTATATACTTTAAGTGTCCCGTATAAATTTAGTATCAACCAAATTAATTTATCTTCATGTTTTTTGGGGGGGGATAGTCAACATGACAATGTATTGTACGATTGTGCGGTCGCCTAATGTCTCATTTCAAATCGTGTTCTTCCCAAACAGGTGCCATTTAGTTAATGGTCGCGAGGTAAATATATATTTGTGTTTTAGAGTGTATAAAATCGTACTTGGCCATTGTTATCGGCAGCCCAATAGCAAGCTATTTGGTCGACGAGGTACGAAGACAAAGCGTGTTCCACGCAGGAACGTTATACTACGGCAATTTTGGGATTCCATTACAGAGATAACGAGTTTTCAAAATCGATCGACTGCTCAAGCCGGCCGGGGGCAATTGCTTATTCAATAGCAGCTCCTCGTTGCGCGGCCATTCAATGTAATCCCTCGAGTAATTCGCGTCCTCGTAATACACGTGAATAGAGGATCCTGCTGCTCACGGCCGGGCAAAACTGTAAAAACTTATTATAATTAAACAATAACCCGATGAATCTCGAGCCACCCTTCTAATGGCAATTGTTGCGTATTCAAATTAGTCTGCTGTTATCGCTGCTTGCGTCTAATGAAACATTTAACGTGTTCTTCTCGCCATTCCGTTTCTTTCAAAAATTAGTCGTCCCTTACTCTTGGGACGGGAGGGCCTTCCGTCTGACAGCTTGACGCGGTGACAATATTTTTTCATTGGCTAGATCTTTCTATGTAAACTTTGAAATTATACTGGCACGTTTACGAAATTAAAGCGTTGCAAAATTTTCTATAAAATGTTTAACACTAAACCTACCGAGTCTTAAAACTAACTGGTACATGTTCCCTTATAAAAATGACAAGATTGATTTTATTTAGACTTTGTGCAGCTATTATTGTAATATGTAAACTGATCTTTATGCAAAATATACATTTTCTACCCAAATTGCAACACATTGGAGTGAAGTAGAAAGTATTTTCTTTTCGAATATGTTGACCAAGCTGAAAATAATGAAACAGTATTTTTAAATTGTTCTAATGTCGTTGCTGTTTTAAATTACACCTACTGATTGTTGTCATAAATGCATAAAATCCGCAGTCTAGTAATATGTGCTCCACTAAAGGTATCTATACAATCATTTCTGAAGAAATTGTTTGTATTACATGAATAATTGTAAAATAAAAAATCTGGAACCGGTCAGGTGATGGTAGGTTTAGTGTTAAGGAATTTCAAATTAGTGAAAACATTAGAATAATTTGAACATATTCCTATATTATTCTTATTATTTTAAAATCATTTTCTATTTCACTCCGGTTTGTTGCAATTCGGTTAGACAATTTTGATTTTGCATAAAGATCCGCTGCCTATTCATAGTTGAGTCTTTAATGTACAATTTTGTTCAATAATTACATGCGAACATATTGATCTATTCCGAAATGTGCAAACTTTTAGGGCGCAACAAGTCGGTAAAGCATTGATGGGGTTCATTAATGGAAATTGGACACGTTGAAGATTAGTCAACCAGGCGCTATGCTACGTATGCGGGCGAACACTTTTGGGGCAAACGACTTTTCCAATACTTGGTCCTCGAGTGACTCGCAGCATGGTAGGCGAGTCAGTTTTCAAGCTCGAGCGGACCCGATCCCTCTTAGCAGCGCATAATATTCTCATAACGGGAGATTACAAGCCCCCATAAGAGAAGATTACAATTTCCCGCGGCAGAAGATTACGATGACCCCGGTAAACCCGGGGACAGTTTCCCACCCTCGAGTTCGCACGTAAGTTCGTGGCCAGGGGCATTCGTTGGATCTCGGAATAAACGAGGCGGTGACTGTAATAGGGGCGAAAGGTTTTCACCGGTCAAAGCTACTTAACTACCCCAATAGTGTCGTTCGCCTGTTCGCTTTCACGACCGTATTATCTCTAGTCTTTGCAACAGTGTTGATACCATTTTCGGTTGATCTGTATTTGCTTTTTCATTACAAAACATGTTACAATCAGTCGATTAACTTTTTTTGTAAATACGGTGTTTCACCCCCCCCCCCAACTACTTTATTTAACAACAAAAACTTAATAACCTTATTATCATAAAAGAGAAAAACTAGACATTACGGTCATTACATGTTCTTTGACATAGAAACTGAAAAATTCCTCATTGTCAAAGATGTTATATGGATATGATATGGAACTGGTGAAATCTAATAAGGAAATAATCCACAAAGGATGAGCAAGTATGCTTTTGAGGTTGTGATAGGTTCCCAGAAAGTTACACGTTTCTAAAGTTTGAAAAGGACTGTAATATTATCAAAGAAATTACTCCACTAAATAATATAATACTTACATATAATACTGTATAATATATATATACACTTATGTTCCTTTATGCACTCCATAGCTGGTGAGAAAGGTTTTATTACTCAACGTTAAAGAGAACACTACTAAAAGTAAAGATTTCTGATACTGACTCTTTATCTTCCGGAAGGTTTAGCAGGTGCTTCATTGTTTAGATAGAACCAGTTCAAGGTCCCTTTATCCAAATATTTGTTATGTTTCGAGCTCTCAAACATATAATTAACACCACACAAGCGTTGGGGGGGGAGGCAAAGTTCAATTTTCATTTTGGGATTTTTTAACAAGTATATTGGCGATCGGCCACACTGTGCGCCGACTCCGTAACGAAGACTAGCCGAAACGATTTCGCGATAAAATGGTCTCGCTGGCCTAAAATATCGCGTCGCAGACTATGCAGAATACCCCCCGTACGGGGGGGAGGGGGTTCCAGTCCCGTAACAGCGGGCCGTTGAGCGCGGCACCATGGAGGAAGCATGAGCATAAGCCGGTTAACGTTGGAGGATCGGCCACGTCGTTGACGGCGAAGCTCGAGAGCATGTTGCGTGCACATGGCGCTCCTTGGGCGGACCATGTAGAGACAAGGAGCAATCCAGTAATGACGCACACACGCACAAAATCATCCCGCGTCGTGTCAGCATTTGCGCGTGGGTGCGAAACGCACCATGCATGAGGAGGACACGCGCACTCGTACAGGGTGTTTCAGCTAACTCGATACCGGAACTACCGAACCGTAAACTTTACGAACATTTCCAAACGTGAAATTCAAATGGCTTTGGACGGCACCTTTCATACGGTACTTGGTGACTTCTACTTTGGAGTACGTCCAATTCGGAATTCATACGTCCTGTTTGGACGTGACAATTCTTGCTCGGTACACGACATAAATTTTTTGTGTAAATTTTCCGTCATTTTAAGATAATTATCTTAGAGGAAAAATTCAATTAATAATCAATTACATTCGGAGTTGATGTATTATTAACTGACTGATCATACAAGTAAGGACAGTCAAACCAGCCGAGCCTAGTGAAAAGCGACAGAGGTTTTATTGCAAGGGTTTTATGTATTCTTCCGCAGAATAGAATATCGTTTGTCTATTTTTCTATTTCAGCATTAAACAGGGTTTAAACTTAAGAATCTATCACAAAATCTCATTTTCTATTTATGTGCTTAAACAGTGTTTAAATGATTTTACAACCCATTAATGTAGGTATAATTTACATCTTGTAACATTGTAATACCAACCTGTAAAATTGTCAAGCGAAATGGGCCCATTTAAGAATCTAAAGAACTTCATAAAAAAAAAATGTAGGTATAATATCAATAGGAGTTTTTTTACATGTGAACGGATTAATCATTTTTACATTACTTCTTATGGGATAGGTTGGTTTGGTATACGTCCTATTCGGTATATCGTAAGTCAGGTACGGATTAAGGTCGTATACCTAAGTACCACTGTATGTATATGTATTCAGCGTAGAAACATAGTGTTATATCTCGGGAACCATTAGGTTTAGGACATAGTACAGAAGATCAGTACATTTTCTTTTATTTCTAAGCATTTAAAACCCTTCTGGGTTTATTTCGTTTTACAGGAATAACATAAGATGGAATACAATAATATAGAATACAGTAACATTACAATAAGAATACAAGTGAATACAGTAACAATGTCCGTTAACACTAAATATGCAGGTTACAATCTTTGAAAAAAAAGAATGAATACTAACAATAAGATAAGCTTCAATATTTGGCTTCGCCATGAGTGTGTCTACATCAAGAGGTAGTTGAAGGCTCATAAAGGTCAGTACATTTCTACGCCCAACTTGATAATCAACTCCATTCACGATGCAAGTAGGTTGTTCCATTTAAGGAAATGAAGGTGACCTTGAAATCTCTGAAGCGTCTTCTCCCGGAATGATACACGCGTAAAAAGTGCCCTTGAAAGCCATTGAAATTCTGTTTTGGAATTTTTGTTGGGATGCGTGTTCGAGATACATAATCAGGTTGGTTGAAACACCCTGTAGATAGACGTAGGCAAACGTATACGACAGTTGCACGCCGCTTTCGTCGGGGACATCGTGGCGCAGCTCGAGACATCCGGTACAATACCCTCCGGTTATAATGGGCCGCTAGTTCCTCGCATTGTTCGAACGCTGCATTATACACCGCGTAGAAACCCTAACCCGACACAGAGTAACGTGCACCGGCAAGGTTCAAGCCTGCCGCGCGTATTATACGGGACGCGTACTCGGTTGTTATTATATGCGCGTTATATTGCCGATCTCCAAGCGTCCGACGCTCTCCGTATCGCGCCGATTCTGTCGGACACTCGGTTTTATCCACCTACCAAGAGAGAGAGAGAGAGAGAGAGAATCGACCACGATGCTCTCTTCGCGGTGGCCACGGTGTCCTCTTCGAGTTTATTCCCTCCGTAGGGAAGTCCGGGATCGGGAGTAATAATTTCAGGGGGAAAGTTCCTATAAACCGCTTATATTTTTTATCAATTTTTAGGCATTTGCTAGGAAGAGACCATACGCCAATCCTTTCGGAACTTCAAAGGTACTTTGTTCAACATTATGACGAGTGAACAAATTCTTGAGACATTACAATTATAATGAATACGAAAGAAATGGGTCTTCTCCCGAGGTGCAAAGTAGACCTCGTTATAACGCCTCTCATACTTACAAGTGACTCTCACTAATATTCGGCCACTCTCAAAAACACCATAACATTTTTAATATTGAAATATACGACTTGAAATTTTTGGAGAAGTTAGAACAATTGGTTTAGCTACACAACGGGACAAAAGTTTTTTGGAAAAAACTGCAAGTTCTCTCTACAATTCCGATCAAGTGCAATTTTTGAAAAAATTTCTTTTCACATCCTGTAGTAAACTACAGTAATTTCTCGTTCGTTGCGACGATGCCTGGGGATTGAGGGAGCAACGAGCGAATAGGGAAGCCTTTTTTGAACGTAGAGAAGGACAGAGTGACTTCGGATCGCGTGACCGAAGCGTGTCGCCGTCGCCGGCACAATTTAAAGGCCCGCGAGTTTTTACAATATATGTAATGGCAGTGATGGAATTGTTCATTTTCCATTAGGCTTTTATGGGACTTTAACTAACTCATTTCTGCCATTTTTCTGATTAAAATGATACCAAACACGATATATAATTTGGCCAATATTTACTCTACATGTGAAGCATAATTAATAATTTATCATACATTTAACACATACTATATGTAGCATATGTTTATAAATAAACATTACAGTTTCTCTTTCTTTTCACTTGCTACATATCCTCTTCCATGCCCTACAGTGCATTACTCCATAACCGTCAATGAAACCATTAAGCATGTAAAATTGAAATTGCATTATCGTGTTTGGTATCATTTTAATCAGAAAATTGCCAGAAATAAGTTAGTGAAAGTCCCATAAAAGCCTAATTGAAATTAAGAAGTTTTAGTACTCGATTCACTTGAGTCAATGTTGTGGTGTTCACACCGATATACCCGAGTCGACATCAATCGTTGCCGCCGTGCAGAGCAACTCGGCCGGCTCGGCCGACTCGGCGTTGACAGGCAGTGGAGTGGGTAGGCACGTCGCAACGAGCGCATAGTAGATTCGGCGCAACGAACGAGCATTTACTGTAATTGCTCCAGTTTCCCAAGAATGTTCACATCAAATATTTAAAAATTTATCGTCTTTTTAAGAGTGTCCGAATATTAGTGGGAGTCACTGTATTTGGAACAGACCACTATCATTTTATTCAAGTTATTTAACAATTGTAGTAGTGTGAACCTAAACTGGTGTAAAAAATTGCATATTTTGATAGGAAGAATAAAAATGAAAACTGACGATTGTAGTAGTGTAAGCCTAAAATGGTGTAAAAAATTGCATCTTTTTCAATTAACCCTTTGCACTCGGAGCTATTTTAACTTGAAAATTAAACAATTCTTCCGATCTAGAATATTTCCATTCCGTATGATTTTTAAAATTTTATGGATATGAAATTGGTATAATAGCTCACACAATATCTAAATGTTTAGTAATTGATTAGATACGAATATATTTAATAATATAAACAATAGTTTGAATAATGGTACAGCAATATTTAGTGGTGCCTCAGAGGGGACAACCGAGTGCAAAGGGTTAACACGTTGTTTACAGTAATTACAAATATTGATTGTGGAAACGTGCCGAAACATGCATCGCGAGTAAGGAGAAGTTATCGAATTAATTTCGCGCGATACTCTCGAGCGACGACGAATTAATTGGACCCGGCGAGTAGCTCGGTCATTTTTCAACAATAAGCTAATTCGCGCCACGGCGGCTGTTCGATAGGCTAAAGGATTAATACAGGAGGAATATAGGCGGCGCACTTGGCCAACGACGATTGAATTCGATAACCCGGGACGTTTAATCCAGATTTCGGTCGGCGTCTGATGGACCGAAATGAACTTTCGGTCCATTGATCTGGGAATTGGTCCGTTGAAGAACTTTGATGCGTATACCCATCTGCCGATCCGTCTGCCCGCTTTAATATCACTTATTATCGATCCTCTTCCGACCGATCGATACCTCGTTACGTGTATCCTGTGCACGCAGCATGTTGCTTCGCAGTACATATACGCCTAGTACAGAGTCATTCTAGCAAGCTAGATCCTGTTATTAAACCATTGACACGCGAATCGCGTCGTCCTTTTTCCGTATAATTTATTTATACAGGATGTCCCGCTTAAGCGTGACCCCGGAATATCTTCTTTAACTCTGACAAAGTAAACCATTTTTTTTATGTATCAGCATCCCGCAGGGTTGTTCCTTTTAAATATTGTTTTTCACATAACTCGTATATGTATCTTCGTGTTGCATCGCGTAGCTCATAAAAAAGTGTATTACTACTGCGACATAACCTTCACCTGACCTTGAACTCCGAGGATGGAGATTAACAGTATGATCAACGTGATTTTTTTCCTCCATTTACTTTTTTTCCTCAAAACAGGACATCTATTAATTTTTAGGTGATAGCATGTGTATATTCAAGAAAACGCATATTTCTTCATAGTTTCTATTTATTAATGAAAAGAAAAACAGGAATAAGCACGTGAAAATAAATAATTTGTGTGGTCTTTTATTTTTCTGAAGAACAAACTCTTCAGTGTATATACTGTCCAGAGCACGAGAGAAAACTAGCGGGAGGGGAACGGGGCAAGGGGAACGCAAAGGCAATCTGAATGGTCAGGTTTCTTTCCCCGTTCCCTTCAACCTAGGCCAGAGCAGACGCTACCGTCGGATGATTTTTAGATTTTTCGCGTGCTTTTTTGAAATTGTTAGCGAGGGTTGCTCTCTTTCTAAAAACGGAACATTTCGGCGTCTGAAGATGTGCTTGGGGACGACGGGGTAGTCTACATAAAAACGGGACGGTCCCGTTCAAAGTACGATGTTAGTGTAGATTAAAGACAATGTGCTTAATGTATTTATTAACAGTCCATCTAAATCTAATTAACGACCATCAAAAGTGACTAATGTGTATGGTGTAATAGAAATAACAAGATTAAATTTATTTATATTTTGTATGTATATTATTTATATTTTTATATTCCCTATGAAAACACCTTTACAATCTCAATAATTGTCAAACGAAAGATCTGAAACCTCGTGGTAGGTTTAGTGTTAAAGAAGTAAATGGCTCGCAATAATATGTGAAGCATATGTATCTCCCATTTAAGGATGTTCTGGAGGGATATAAAAACGCAACAAAATTTTTGAAAATTTCACAAGATATAATTCTTACTAAATTAATGCAATCACCAAAGTTTGGGTTCGATTCACTGCACTGTTTAAGAATTATAGCGACTTAAAGTTTGCACATTTTAACACGTCTTCTTATGGAGAATTCATAAAATTCCACTACAAACCCTATTTAAACTTAAAAAAAAAAACGCAACTAGAATCTCCAGTTTTATATATATATAGTCAAAATAATGTAATTAATTATGTTCAAAATTTATCAGGATTCACTAAACAGTTACAGAGCAAAAAATTATAAACTGTTACAAAACGTCAAATTCATCGTGTTGTCATCTCAATCAGAGGGTACAATTATTCGCAAAAGTCACTTACAATTTTTTATAATATCAAGACAATTTGATTAAAAAATGAATATAACATGAAATTCACTGATTAAACGAAAGCTTTTTAAATTAATTTATTTTCTTAATGCAAAATATACTCATGAATGGCTTTCATTGCCAATATATTGATGGATTTCGAATTTCTTGTACTTTTGTTTCTCATTGTATCCTCCAGATCATCCTTAAATATGTGTCGCCTATTATGTTAAACAAGGATTGAACGTATTTCTTGCGTGTTAATGTTGCTTACAATAAGCGAACAGGCGATCGGGTTTCTGGTTGGAGCAGCGGGTGCTCAGGGACAAGAATGGTAACCGAAAAAAAGGGAACACGAAGCAGCGGCGCGGCGCGTCGAGCTGCCACGTAGAATAAAATACAGCCGTGGATCCGCGGCCAATTGGCGCTGATTTATTATTTTAATTGGACCGTTTAATTGGCGATCTGATTATTCGCGGGCCGACGTGCCGGCGATTCGGAAGTAACGCGGAACGAGTTCGAACGTTCTAATCGATACACACCCTCGCCTCGCCTCGCCTCGCCTCGCCTCGCGCGGAACGAACGCTTGCGTAGTTCACGGTCCGACGCACGTAGAATCCACGCTGTCCGTCGGCTATTCTCCATCTCGGAATGAAAACAATTCAATTAGCACCAGACTGCGGCTGTTACTCACGCGAATACTCATTTTTGCAGACGTACTCCAAACAAATTCCCATCCTACCAACGAATTTACACGTTCAACCTTTGTGACTCTACACGGAGCCGGACTCCACATTAACTTCACACTTACAGTCACTCGCAATTAGGGTTCCGGACAATATATGTACATATGTGCCGCTTATTTTGAAAGTGGCCTAAGTCCATATAAGTTTAAATTGAGATATTCAAGATTTTGCGTTTCAATGAAATTAAAAATATACGTATAGGATACCAATGTATCACACACTTCTTAAGTGTATCTAAGAGAATTAAATTCACAATTCCTATGAAAATAATAGCAATTACTAAGTGGATAATATGTGTTATCTTACCAAGAATCGACTCGAGCCACTTTCAAAATTAACAACTAGATTTGTCATAAAATTTGGAACAGCCCAAGTCCATTCGATAGAATGGTAGAATGCTTCAAATTGAAAAAAACAATATTCAATTTATTTTATGTTTTATTACAAAACTTGAAAAACACCATTTATGCAATTCAGGAAATCTTCGAACTATATAAATTACATAACAATTTACTCCTCATTTATATTTTGTGTATGCGAGAGGGATTTGGACTACATGTCGTAATAAATCCATCATGTCCTTGTATTTCGCTGTTGTAATTTGTCTTATATTTTTATAAAGTGGTTTAAATAAACTCTGCATTCTCATCCATTGATATCTTATAGAAAATTTTATATAGTCCATTTCTCAAAACACGCATCCAGCATATTTTTAACCAATTGATTGTTTCTCCGTTAGAATTCTTTACCTTTTAAGAACAGAGCTACCACCTTAACATCAAACAACTGACAAATGGACTTAGGTCACTTTCAAAATAAACGGCTCATGTATTAATTATATGTAGTGCAAATTTCATTCCGATATCTCTTGTAATTCATAGGTCACTAAAGACCACAACATATTCAAATTTGAACAAAATCCGATCAGTACTCCAAACAGTAATGCACTAAAAAAGTACGTCAAATCCGGGGAAACTCGATCGGCTGGCGAACCTACTCGCAATAATATACGAACTCTCTTAAGAATAGAATCTAAATATCACTAAAAACGATCGAATTTATGTCTCTACATCCGAACATGTACTTTGATGGTGTGGGATTTTGTTCGGGGATGAACGTTGGTCAACGTTTTAAACAACATTATGCGGAAGTGGTAAAGAGACAGCGAGTGGAAATTGTCGAGCGTTATAAATGTGTTGGAGCTATCGAGCCTGAAGGCAAGGATGCATTGAAACCAAAGGGCGGCTGTCTCCGCCGCGACAGCGGATTGGTTGTCCGCGTCTAGACGTTTGATAATGGTATTTTTATACGAGCGATTCGCCCCTCTGCCCCCTGGCTAGAGGGAAAGTCCCCAAGGCACAGTACGGTGTTCCGACGCGGTGCAAAACAGGACGAAAACGGGGACGCTCCATGGTCCCGTGACTTAATCCGCCGTTATATGCTGCCGGTGTATCGTAAAGTTTCCGAATGGTTTTTAGAGACCCGGACGGATCTCCCTCCGTGGACGCATTATCCCGAGTATTACACGCGTGTCCGCCGCTGCCTAATTGCTTCACGGTCTCGCTATAGAAAGGGAGAAATGCAGGGAGACAGGGAGGAAGAGGGAGAGTGAGTGCGTTTCGATGCATCGAGAATACTCGCGGTGACCCTCGGAGTTGTTACTTGGAAATGATCGATTTTATGGCGGGTCGGTGAGTTTCTGGGGAAGGGGGGATTCTACGAGGTGTGATCATTTCATTCGAGCAACGCACGTGTGGGACTCACGCTTGTTCGTGTCAACCGTACAAATTAAATTGTTCGATACCTTATCAAGAAGCTTGAAGCCTACCTTTCAACCCTCTATCTCCAGACGGACCGTAATTACCAAGGAAATCCGGATTATCGGGTCTCGTGCTATTTTTCCTAATTAATCGCGTGTAGAGGATTAACCCTTAGCACTCGAGTGGTGACTTTCAGGCACCATTAAAAATTGATGTACCATTATTCAAAATATTGTTTATATTATTAAATATGTTGGTATCCAGAGTTGGGCAAATGTTTAATCAACGATTGACGAATTTCCTACTTGAATCGTTAATCGCAGTTAACAAATTAATCTCGTAGTTTAGTCGTTAATTGCGATTAACGATTACATTCCTTCCAATTGTAATCGTCAATCGGATAATTGATTAATGATTAACTGCCGAAACTTCTAAATGAAATACGGAATCAAAACTGTATGAATATTGAAAAAAATGTAGACTGAGACTTTGTTGAGATATATTTCTGTCAATTCTTCGCTCTCTGTCTCTATCTCCCTCCTTATTACAATTTATGGATAGATCGTATGCCGATTAACTTCATCAAACGATTGAATCAATCGCCGATTTTTCGATGATTTCTTTTTTTAATCAACGATTCCCGATTAACTTCATCAATCGATTGAATCAGTCTCCGATTTTTCAATGATTTCTTCTTTTAATCAACGATTGAGACGATTAACGATTAACTTCATCAATCGATTGAATCAATCGCCGATTTTTCTATGATTACTTTTTCAATCGTATACATTAATCAATCAATGTTGATTAAAATTTTAATCGATTAATGTATGAAGTATTATGTCAATTTCATATCCATAAAATGAAAAAAGATGAGGCACAAGGTGAGGCACCAGACACTCCCTCTTTCGGTAATTTCTCTCTTTAGTGCTATATTGAAATACTCAACTTCAATTCGGTGAAAATCATTCGATTCTCCGCATCAGAATTTTCTCGAATTAACGGTGAAGTATAAGTGATACTTCTATTTATTTCTATCATTATAGCTCCAGTGTAAAGCTCCAGCTGCTCATCGAATAAAAGCGGGAGCAAAACGCCGGCAAAGTGGAAACAAAAAGCTGCTAACCGAAAATGAAAAGGAAATATATGTAGGAAAGTGGCGCGCGGAACGTTTCGCCGGCCGATGTCCGGTAATTGCCACTTCATTCTCGCACTCCGCGCGGCCGGTTGCAATTAACGCTTGAATTTCATCGAGCGTCGCGCTGCGAAGAATGGCCCTGATGGTATCCAACCGACCGTCACGCTGAATTTGTCACGAGCTGCTGATCTATTCTCGAAAACGATCAACGGAATCCGTATATTCACGTAAAACCTATTCCCATCACAAATAATTAGTTTAATTACATACTCCAGCGAACAGCCACCTCGTTCTCTCTTCGAAATTACTCAATGATTGAACACACTTGGCACCGTCATGTAATTCAGTGACAATCTTAAGCTTAGTCCACAGTGTCGCTCCTCAACTTTGGTCGTATACGATGTATACGCTAACGAGCATAACTGATTCAACACACTTTAAATCAGAATAACTTTTTTATGAATGGACCAAACGACGAAGAATTAGTTTAGCAAATGACGTCTACAAAATATTTTGAGGAAATGCATTTTGCTCCTTTTTTAGTTGGGCCAATAAATTTAGAAGATGTGTTTGGTCAACTCGTGTATATGATATACGCTGTGAAAATTTCATTGAAATTGGTTGATTGGTTTACAAGTTATAAACGATCAAAAGTGGTAAAAATTGTAATTTTTCAAGATTTTCGGCCTTTTTACCACTTTCGATCGATTATAACTTGTAAACCATTTAACCAATTTCAATGAAATTTTCACAGCGTATATCATATATACGAGTTGACCAAACACATCTTTTAAAGTAGTAAAAATCAATTTTGACTATTTTTTTCGCAATTCCGACCAAATGCATTTCTTCTACATACGTTTTAGACGTCATTTACTAAATTAATTCTTCTAGCCTTACAGAGAAATAGGAGTCGTTTGGTCCATTCATAAAAAAGTTAGTCTGATTTAAAGTATGTTGAATCAGTTATGCTCGTTAGTGTATCTAGGGAGAAATGAAATGTGCAGTTTAATTAACCCTTTGCACTCGGTTGTCCCCTCTGAGGCACCACTAAAAAATTGTTGTACCATTATTCAAAATGTTGTTTGCACTATTAATATACCGATATCTAATCAATTACTGAACATTTAGGTATTGTATGAGGTATTATAGCAATTTCATATGCATCAAATTTCAAAAATCATAGGGAATAGAAATATTCTAGATCGGAAGAAATGTTTAATTTTCCAGTTAAGATAGCTCCGAGTGCAAAGGGTTAAACTATAGCCATAGTGGATAATTTACACCGTGCGCCACTGTGTTTTTTTCGTTACACACTGTATACGTCCAGGTCAGCCTGCAGACGATTCTAATTAGCAAATGTAGCGATCCCAATTTTTTTGGTAGACATCGTCTGGCATCATGAAGCACCGGAATACGAGAGCTCGCATAATTAGCGGGCACTGATGTCACTTACGACTGCGAGCGGCGCCAGCTTCGACCGCAAATGCCAGTATTTTTGCCCCGCGGCCGCAATTGGTGCTAATTTCATTCGCGACGCCAGTTGGTATTAATTTTCCGGCGGCCGAAACAACCGCCCTACATAGAACACCGTCGGTTTTGGCAGCGAGCGGCGTCAATTTTACCCGTCCTCAGATCTTCCAACGAGACGCCGTCGCTAACTGTCCGCCCCTGTCTTCCACTAATCTCGTCCACCGTTTGACAATTTACAGATGATCCGTCGGCTCCGGTGTCCTCGACCAATATCTTTGATTAATCTCAGCCGTGACTCGCAGCAAAGTTCTCTTCATTCCTTCTGTTAGCGCGAATTTCCGTTGATTCGCAAGCCGTGATGGAAATGCTGGACTATTTCTCACACCGTTGAAGATGTAATACAGTTATTAATACTGTTACTGGAATAAAAATATGTTCGCATGCGTGGCAGGTTTAGTGTTAATCTTTGATCTCGTTTTTCCCACTCTTCCTAACAGTATGTTACGACGACCGCTGTTCCGCGGCGTATGACAAATACGACGTTCCTGATATTATTATTTTGATGAATCATCCGTGACATTGGTCTACCGGGTGGACCCTACCCCACGGAAAGTAGCTTTCGATGTAGAGCCTGCCGTCGGCTCCAGCTGATCGAGATAATAGCTCCCCCTCGATCACAAATCACGCTCGCCATGTGTTGCTCTGTGTGACCCATCGCATGTAGCATTAATTTCTCTCATGGAAAGGACGATGGGAGCAGAGTAGGACTTGGAAACGCTGAAAAGATGGAAAATCATGACTCGATATTTCGAAGAGGAGTCTCTGTTACGCCGAGTCACGATCAAGTTGTTTGATCTATTCTTGATTGACGGTGCTCACGATGATGCTGGTGGAAGAGATGCAAGAGATAAGGCACGCGGCCCTTAATTATCAATTGAACAGTACCCAGCAAACGGTATGGGAACTTAACGGCATTAAACTCCCTGAACGCTTTGAGAAATAAAATAGTTGAACGCGTATATTCATTAGATTATTTACTTTCGTGAAAATTTTTCTTACAACCTAACACTTATCTAAGCAAACTCCGTGTGTCAGAGATTTGCATATCCACGACCGGCGCAGATTCCTCCATTTCGCAAAGTCAAGTTGCAAAGTTGAACGCTTCCGATGCTAACGAGATGACCGAGCATGGCTTGTCGATCATTAATATCCAATGCCGCCGCAAAAAGCGTCTGGGATAGGATCCCATAAGCGAATTAGCATATGCTCAACGAACCACGGCAGTCTTAGGTTTAGAAATGAATAAAAATAAAGAGAAACATCTGGGAAAAAGATTAGCGTGAAGCCAAGGTCTCGATGATTGATGAACTCTCCGTAACCGTCGCGAAACCGGAACGGGCGACCGGTGTTAATTACCAAGGTTCGCGTATTCTCGCGTGTACTTCGTCCCCCGCCCCTGGACGCCTCCCTCTTCGATGTTTTCGCGGTTTATTTGGTCGTGGAGCTTTCACCGTTCAACAGGAAGATTTGTTCCTGCGGAACTCGATCTCTCCGAGCTACTCGGCAGGAACATTCGTTTCGTGTTTCGACTTCGAACACTGGACAGCCCAGTTTAATTGACTAACCACGATTCCTGAGAAATCATGCGTTTTTTTCATCGAATTTTCCTCTAGGTATAATTGCGACAAATTCATTCTTGTAACAACACTTTTACTGCGCATCTGAAAAAATTCCATTTCGAAGTAAGGTAGACTGTATGCAAATAGTAAAAATAATCAATTAACGGACTTGCCCCGTAGACGGACTTACCCCACTCCGCCTTAATCTATTTAAAGAATTAAAAATTGATACTTACACGTCGCGTTCTTCTCTGCAGGTCACGGAAATCCTAGGGAATTGGTGCTCGCCCGGGGAACTAGTTGGTAAGTAATTTTCTGAATATTACCACAGCTACAACTTGCAGGGAAAACTCCAGCCAACGGCGTGCATCGGCCTTTTCCCTCGTCCGAGTTGCGTGCGGCGCCACAGGAAAACGTAACTGTAATCTGTCGATACCTCGCGCAGTAATTAACTTTCCCGCAGGGGGGCAAAAAAAATTTGATGCGAGGCCGTGCACACAATTCTTGGTCGCCTGTGGCAGACCTCGGGGGCTATCACGAGAATTATTTGCCGAACATGATTTTCATTCAATTCAATGTCAGTCACGACACTAACGCTGTTCTTTGATTTCTTATGCGATGACTTTTTTTCTGGTTAAAATCATAAATCGGTTCCTTTTATGAAAAAAAGGGACAGAATCTCTCCGCCCATGTGTCAAGTGGAATGACCCTTATCTCGTGAAAAAGAATTTCGGACCCCTATTTGAAAATTTGACTTTCGTTCCCGAGATGATCGCAGGATCAAATAAATTTGGCTCTGATCTGTCCCCCCGGGTATCCTATAACTTTCGTTGGGAACGTCCCCCACCCCCGGGTCTTCATATTTTCCGAAATGTTTGCCCGAGGATATTAACATGTGTATGTTTTACGATCTGGAAAAATGTAGCGAGAGACTGGTCCCCGGCGAAACCCTTATCAAAAGTACCGGCGGACCCGGTTTGAAGCCCTTCGCCTTAGAAACGTTCAATATCCGAGCGTCGGAATTTATGCCGGTTGCTAAAGTCCGCCCCTCTTTGCGTTTCGCCCGCGAATTCCGTGCAGGAAAAAACGGCACGAACTTCCATTCAGGTCCCCCCGGCTTGTAATCCACTTATAAGTTTTCCCTTTCTTAGGAATCGGCCGCGGGTCCCCGGGGCACCGGCAAACAGAATTCCTCTTTATGCGTGGTGGTGGATATGCCAGCTCTCTCTCCCTCTCTCTCTTTCTCTCTATCTCTCTCGCTATCTTTTCCTCTGTCTCTCTTACACCGTGGGCATCGCTGCAAATATTAGATGGCTCTTCAGATAGCTTTTCAGAGACAACTCTGTCTCTCCGGGTGCCAGGGGTTCCGAGCAACCCTCGGAAGAAGGGTTGGCGGCGGGGTACGAGTTTGGAACGCGAGCCGTATCTGGAATTCGTAACACGCCGTTCGAACCCCTGCGCGCTCCTCCCTCGACGGTAGTTTACCCCGAAGAGGTTACTTCCACCTATTTTTCCACGTATTCATACGAGTTTCGGGGACACGCGATCGACGCGCGACGGGTCGGAGGGCTCGAAAGGAACGTCGAACGAGCCTCGTACGTTTTGCCAGGAACGCCTCGCAACGAGGAAATTTCGTATCCTCCTATCCACCGTCGGCCCTGCTTCTCGTCGACGTATAGAGCGTCGAATAAGTTATGGTCCTTCATACTGGGAGCATTTTTTTAGCAACATATTGGCAACTCTATTTATTCAATGTGCTTATTTATGATCTCAGTTGTGACCAGAGATGGGCAAAAAGGGTAAACTTCACTTTAACGGACTCAAAATTAGTACCTTTCTCCTACGAATTATTATGTATTTGGTATGTAATCCAGTACATGCAGATTGAAGTTTCGATCCTCTAGGATCAATGGTTCAGGAGTTATGCTTGCTTAAAGTTGAGCAGTCTGCAGTGTTTTTGACAGGTAAGGGCGCCGCCCTTAGGATTTATTCGAAGACTTTCCACGAATAAACCCACTTTATTCCAAATTTTTATTTAAATAAAACGTTTGCACATCTCTGCTTGTGACCAACAATGCTACACCTGGCCAGTAACCTTGATTGTGATCAGTGACCCAGTGAGAACATGAATATAAAAGAATTGACAACAATTTTCTAGCACCGACCATTACTTCGTCGACACCGTGTACACATTCGCGCAAGAGAACGTCCATAGTCGATCCAAAAATGAGTACGATTTTCTGATGAGTCACCTAATAAGTAAGTTGGGGAACCCGAGAATTTCGATAATTATGAAACTTCGTGAGCGAGTACAGTAAGTGATACGTAACACGAACCTCTTTTTGCCGGTGCCATAATATGGTTTGCAGGAGGTAGATTTCTCGTTCGTGTAGAATATTTTCAGGAGTGAGAACGATTTTCTCGGAAAAGTTTGTTCAACAACGACTCTCTTGAAACAACTAACATTCCTCCCTCTCCCCAGAACTGTACGAATTATTTAAATGACTTGCATTAGGTGACTCACCCAGTATAGCAGTTTGCTAGCTACGCAACATGGGACGATGACAAATGCAGTTCGTGTTTCGGCGAGCTCTGCACCCTTGAGATCTCCACGAACGGGGCGAGTCTGTCTAGTTTGGCATCTTGAGGGATCCATTTGTTGCGGATATGAGGAAGACGATAACGTTGGAGCATTTTCCATTTAAGTGATCCACTGACTGGATCCAGCTTTCAACACTGCCTCCTCGACTTCTGAGCCTCGGGAAATGTTGTTGTACAAGTAGATTGCAGAGCATTATGCAAAAATGAAAATTGTCTTCATCAATCGTAACGTGACTTATTGTTTGCCGATAAGGAATGGCGTCTGCTTCGTAATATTGAGAAACGGGATCGAAAGGGACAGATGGCACGTAACCTGGCCACGATTCTAGTTTGATTTTCATCGAATCTGACGCTCAATAAGTATCGCTGTCGGATGCAGAGCGTGTACCCTATCATAACTCAAGACTAAGCGGGAAATACATCGTACACTGCGATATATCGCTTTTCCACGCTCGAAAGTCGGTCATACGTTCCACTTAAGCTGAATCCCGTCTACCGGCGCCGTGTACGTCTCGGGGACCGCCATTTTTCCGGCTTGTTGAAAAGGGTGCAGATATTTCAAAGTAATTGGCCTACTCTACCTAACCCGGGGAACACGTAGCAATGCCCTATTCGGGACAACACGCTTATTGCAACGATAACAGTGGACGGTATCTATCTTGAACGAGTTTCAGCTCATTCTTCAGCTTCTCGATCAGCCCTCGGGCTTCTGGAAAAGGACGGAACCAGGTCAAAATGATCTAGTGTATACAGTAAATCCTCTATAAACGCAAAAGCCTCGGGGGGGGATTCGTTTGCGATTATCGTAGACGAGTAGACGATTTTTTTTTTGAGCTTCGAAAGTCGAGCCGAACGTAGAGATGGACAGCGCGTGTAAAGAGAGACCAGGCGCGGTCAAAGCGACTGCGACTCTCCGCGTCTCTTTCTTTCCCATACGCTGTCCTTCCTTCAGCCGGAAAAGTTCATCGTCAATTTCCGCGTTACTTTTTAAACCAATGGCCACAAAAGGTGTTAGGTAGCGGCCAAGTTTGAATAATTTAGCCATCCACGTAATGCTTTAAAAATTAAATAGCGTTCTTTTAATCTAATTTTTACAAACGCTTTTTTCAGTATTGCAAGAGGTATTTCTAAGCTAACGAACTTGGCCGCATTTTGTTTGATCTCACAACTTTTTACGGCCATAGGAACTTGGCTCCTGTGTACAGGATGTTTTTGTTGGGATTGTTCCTACCGCTTTGGATGCTTTATCACTCAAAATTGAAACTGCAGAGCTATTAAAACAGCGTTTATCGTATTTACGATGACGAAGACTACACGTCTAATCTGGTATAGAAAGACCAGTCGGCAACCATGCGAGTGTTAACAGAGATATTCCTACGTTCCCCTGGCGACCGTGAGGATTCCGCGCGCATAGGATATCGGGGATCTGCGGATGTCGAAGAAATCGGAAACAGAAGGCATCGGCGGCAGATAAATCGTTCGATTATTCCCCGAGGCTGGATCCTGGGGATCCCTGGCTCGGTCGTTCCGATTCGATATCGCGGCACGCTCGCGTCCCCTGATTGCCACGTAGCGATTTTGCGGTGGTAAAACGGTCGCACGCAATGCGTTCTGCATTAGAAGAGGCCTCTCGTATAAAAGCTGGAACGGGACCCGTCGCATCGTTCCCTAGTCTCTCTGTCTCTCGTGACTCTGGCTGGCTGCCGGTGTCCAGGAAAGGTCGAACGTGACGAAACAAACGTTCACAATCGACTCCTGAACCCCGTGAAACACGAGGCTACACAGTCTTCCGCAGTAGATTCACGTACGATCGCCCGAAGACGCGCACTTGACACTCGGCACCATCGACGAATTCACACGCGACGCCGTTTACGGAATACCAAGCCGGGAAGGCGGAGAGGAGGACCCCGACACCTTTCCGCGCGGAGCTTCTGTTCCGAACAGACCGAACGAATCACTCGAGGGTGATTACCGTTGTCGAAGAGAGGTTTCAGGCTTCTCGAGTGGCCACTTTGCTGCCGCCGCGCGGAGGACCAGAATCGCGAAAACTGGCCGAAATTCGTGTTCCCGTTAATTATGCATTATTAATTACAACCACGATGCCGAACTGCTGAATAACGTAATGGCTCTTTATTGAGACATCTGTGAGCTTACAATACAATTGAAGGGATGAATGGATAAAGGTGTCAAGTAACAAATTGTTTGTTTTGTGTAAAAGAGTTTTTAGCGAGGTAGGTTTTCCTTCTTCGATGAATGAAGATAATAACTAGACTGCGGTTTATATGCATTTATGACAAAAATGGGTGAGTGCAATTTAAAACAATGGACAAATTTAAAAAATTTAAGAACGTCAATGTATTAGTTGCAGCTTATCAACATTATTAAAGAATGAAAGAAATTATTACTTGGCCCTTGTTTGTTGCAGTTGATGCAAACAATTTTTATTTTGCATAAAGTTCCGCAGTCTGATAATAACACAAATCTATTACAAATATATATATATATATATATATATATATATATATATATATATATTGTTATGTTTAATCTCTAATACAAAAAACAGATAATAATTATCTTCATTCATCAAAAAAGGACAACATATTTTGTTAAAAACTCTTTTACAGAAAACAAACTTGACACCTTTATCCATCCACCCCTTCAATTACAATGTAATTTTGAACGCGGAAATAGCCTGAATCAATGCCTCTCAAATCGCAGATTGAGCCTCTTTCGATTCTCTTCGATTCAACCCTCGGTCTCTCGTAGTCGCGACGGAATTACGGGCGCAATAAAAAGGCCGGTCAAAATCGCGTCATTTATTTCGAGCATAAAGTGTGTAAGAATCGTAATTGAGGCCGGTGGTAACGGTGAATCAAGGGTCACAATAAACGAGGCAATAAAACGTCTAGGCGCGGTGCTGTAATCGTTGGTCCAGGCACTCGTTGGCCGGGCTTGTATTTTCGTCGTTCCTTCTATCGTCGTGAACAATCGCCGGAACTCGTTAAAACCCCTTACGTCTGTCAGTCGGCACGATGTACGTTAATAATGTACACTCTTCTGCATAATGACTGGCTGGTTTCTTTTCCCCTCCCCGTTCCCCCCCCCGCCCCTCTCGCCGTTTCTCTGCCTCCCTGTTCCTTTCGTCCTCTCCCCGCAACACCCCAATCCGTGAGCCGTCTACCGTGTCTCGTATACACGTTTCGAGCCCGACGAAATGTCAAACGCTGCCAAATCGTCCGCGATTCTATCGCGGCTCGTCTGGAAATTGCACCGTCAATGGTACATCCTGCATAAGTCGACGTGTTTCCTACCGGGAATTCACGTTTCGCCGAGCCGCTCCGCCGGGAACAAGGTAATCTGCTTGTTTATCTGGAATTAGAGGAAACGATACTGCACGAGAATTATTCGTCATCGTTAGATCGTGAACCCACGCGATCCTCGGATGACCTGATAACGCCGTTTGCACGTTCAATTTCGCCTTTCCCCTCTGCGATGTATCGCATTATCGCGGAGCGTGTTCCGACGCCACCATTTTACCATTTATAGTGACGACCGCAGTCAGCCATGTCCATGAAAATGGTGGAGTTAATTAAACAAATTTTCTATTACGAAATTAGTTAAAACTAGGTCTTCGCGTAAGGTAACATTTGATTCGGATAGAGTGAAAAGCACGCACTCCATGTCTCTCGTTACTTCGAAACTATCGAACGGTTCCCTAACACGGGATCCAGCGCGTTTAAATCAAGTTAAACAATTTCGAGGGCTCTAGAGTGCAACACTGCAACGACGTGGCCAGCACAATTCGCTATAATCGTAAGTTACACCCACGAGATTGCGGCCATCGCGCCAGAAATTGATAGTTCCGTGGGAATCGTAATTCTGAGCGGGCGCGCCCTCTAGCCGAGCCGCGATTTTTGATCGTCGACGATGATTTATTCGTGACAGATAGCATCGGGCGAGTCTCAATCTGCGCAGGTAAGCAGATTCGATCTCGACTGCGAGTGCTTAAGGGAATGGACTCCTTTTTCGGAGTTGCCTTCTCATTTATCGATAATGCAAAGTAGTCAGAAACACTAGATGAAAGATCGATTTAGGGCACTGTCTCCGTCAAAAGTCCTATTTCTTCGTTTACGAGCCGTAATTTGCATTATGTATACATAATACACCTATAGACTGTAACAGCATTTCTTGATCGAAACGTTTTATAAGAGTCGCATTCTAAAATCAGACATTTCATATGCAACAATCTCATATTTTCGTAGCTGCATGCTGCCGAATAATGCAAATTACGCCTCGTAAACGAAAAAATAGAACTTTTGAGGGAGACAGCGCCCTAGATAGATATTTCATCTAGCGTTTTCTTTTTTACTGCTGACAACCCCTGTGTTTGTATTATCGAGAAATGAGGAATTGCAATCCTGGGAACGAGTGTAACGCCTTACGCCTTGTGTAGTCAAACGGGTACCTGGCAGAGTTGGGCGAAAATTTAGTCAACGATTGACGACTAAATTTCTACTTCAATCGTTAATCGCAATTAACAATTGATCTCCTTGTTTAGTCGTTAATTGTGGTTAACGATTAAATACTTATTAATCGTCAATCGGATAATTGATTAATAAATAAATTGTTTAATAAATTAATTAATAAAAAAACTGCTGAAATTTCGCAATGAAATACGTAATCAGAACTGTATGAATACTGAAGAAAATGTAAACTGAGTTTGGGTGTATGTATTGTCATTTGGTCCATAATACAAATTCTGTTTACGTGCTTTTATGTTTTTTTTTTCGATGATTCCTTTTTTAAATCAAAGATTGACGATTAAATCAATCGATTGAATTAATCGCCGATTTTTCGACGATTTCTTTTTTTAATCGTATACATTAATCAATCAATCATGATTAAAATTTTAATCGATTAATGCCCAACTCTGGTACCTGGGTACCCATTTACATACTGTGTTTCTGTCAACAATTTGTTCATCTTTCTCTAAAAAAATATTAAAAATTTTTTCTGAATATCCGTTCTTTACTCGCAGATGTATAAATTTCTTTCTTTCTTTCTTTTATGTTAAATACAGGATGGTTTTAAATAATCTATATATACATTTTGGTTGACTACACAAGGGTTAAGTGGGGAGGTGACTTTAATCGAAGGAAAGAGACAGTGTGTCGCCAGATCAGAGGAATTGACTCGAATTCAGGGGAAAAATTGTGACACATGCACGACAGAGGCCGAACGAAGAGAAGAAAAACGAAGAGGGAAGAGTAGAGTGGGAGACAAGTCTTAATCTGGCGACTCCGGAAGGAGAGACACTAAGTGGTAGGGGAAGAGTGGGGATGCGTCGTGCAACTTTAAATTTGACAGTGTTAGTCGTATTTAACCAATCACTGTTGTGCACAGTGTAACAGTGTCACCGGCAATGATTCGGCCACGATCGAGTCGCGGAACATGTTCGGACGGATGGAGGATCTCCAGTCTGTCGGTGACAAGGCTCGAGTATGAATCATGCGACCTCGTGTACGTGATCCAGCACGGTGGATCGGTAAGGCATACCCGGAAACAGGTGTCGACGATGACGTTGCATCTACGGGTCGCAGAGAACACGCGACCAGCAGTTCTGCTCGCGTGTCGCCTCGTCTCCGCCGCGATCAGCCCCGTGGACACGAACTGGAAATTAAGATATCCACAATTTTCGCACGGTCTCTTGCAAATTTCTCAGTTATCACGCGAAATTTCTATTACCTGTTCCGTGCTCGGCGCGTGCACACCGGGCGACGAAAAAGCCGCGGCTGAGATACACATCGCTGCTAGATATTTATTTTAACGCGCCCAACACGCATTCGCACTTTCGTTTAACTAATTACGGTAAATCTGCCTTATTTCAGACGTTGTGCAATAGTCAGTTTTTCCTGAAAACAAATCGCTTGGGAATAAATGATTGTAATTATTCAAAAGTACCTTTAGGATGTTGATTGAGAATATCTGTCAAACGCCATGTTTGTTCCTTGTGACGTTCTTGTATTTCTAACCTACAATGATAGACAATTTTCACAATGGAATCGTATACGATTGAAGAGCGTGTCAAACTTAGTAAAATTTATGTTGAAAATCAGTGTTCCATAGAAAATTACGTGATTTTTTCGGCATACATAATCGTCTATCGGAGCAAACAATTCGAAATTTGGTTAAAATTTGATGAAACTGGATCTGTTCAAGATAAACCAAAGTCTGGTAGACCAAAAACAGCTTGTTCGAATGAAAACATTGCTGCTGTTCGTGAAAGTGTTGCTACTGACCCATCAACATCAATTCCACGTCGTTCTCAAGAATTGAACATTTCTTCGAATTAATGTCTGCAAATATGGTCGTGGTGATCATTTGACAGATATCGTCTTTCACACATCATTGTCATAGATGATACCTGGTAATTAAATAAAAAAACCAATAAAATTAAAAATACATAGTATGTTCTTTATTTTAAAACAACTTCCTATAGTCTATTTTGGATGACCATGTACACTTAAAATGCTCAGTCTATTCTTTACACTGAATGTGTAATCCCGTGTCCGCAGAAACTGAATTTTCGCCACTTTTTCGGGTTTCCCAGGCCACTGTGCGTTGCCATGATAGAGAATACACAGTTAGTCTGCATCGAAAAGTCCCTAGGAGACTTGGAGAGTTCCGAGATATTATGGTCAACCAGCTCTAAGACGGTCCTACAAGAAGGAAGTTTAAGTCCCCGTAAACCCTAAGTAGCCCGCTTTTTTACGGATCCACGTAATGTCAGACTGACAATGCTAATGCTAGGTTATGCTGAGCATCTTAATAAGTGGCTCTCAGCTTGCGGGAATTCTTATTGCGGTTGCACGGAAGAACGGTTTCGTTTGTGGCCGTGCGCGTCGAGCGGTTTAAGCACTGGTGACCCTACGAATGACACTGTACTTTGCAGTTGCACTGCGATTACCATCGTGCTTCGGTCTGCCTCGAAGGTGGTTAACATTCAGGGTCATTCGACTCGATAATTTCATTCTCACTGACGCTCGCCACGTGTGTGCGACGATGTCATTCTGACATAAGAAATGTGAAAAAATTCCGTGATAGCTGTCGTCGAAGTCCGAAGAGCGAGGCAAGTCATTACAGGGTGACAAGAAATAACGGAGTTAAACATTTCTTATTATAATTCGCCGAAAATTTCAAGACACGTTTCAAGCCTCTGTATCGGCGCAAAGGGTGGCCATTTCGAAACTTCTTAAATATATGAATGCTAAGGGTCCATGTTATGGTTGTTATTATTTAACATAAATGATTAACTCCGTTATTCCTTGTCACCCTGTACTTGCATTACCGCGACCACGACCTCCGCAAAGTCGAATGAGAGTCGACCTCATCGTCGCGCCCCCAAACCCACCGCATTCTTCACCTCGCCCGCATTCGAACGCCGCACGCATTACGCGTACAATCAATACCTCGATCCTACAATCCTCTCTGCCTCCCCCTGTATCCCCCCGACACCCCGTCGCTCGAAATAATTGCAGGCGATTCTTGATTCGGTCGAAAAAGGGCTGGCGAGGCCGTTCACGCGGAAGTCGATCGTAAAGTCGTTACGCACTTCCCGGTGCGAGCGTGCGAATGGTGCCTAAAGGCCCCTCTCCCCCTACGGACCCCGTTGCACGGTTCTCGTGTTCACTTTCGTGCGATGCGCGGCTCTTGGTTGTCGGGGTAGTAGGGGACGGGAGAGGGGGGGCAGGCCGCAAGCCTTCGTTAATTAAAGCTTCTTAGGACAGTCTGGAGTAGGCGGCCGTGTATGTAATTGTGCATTCCCCTGTTGGCAGCCCTGTTGGAGAGGCTTTGTTTTAAGGAGGGGGGGGGGGGGGGGCGGCGAGGATGGGGGGGGGGGGGGGAGGGGGGGGGCGGGGGTCCCCGCACCCCCCAGACCAATGCCGTTCGACTACAATACAACCCTGTTTGTATTTCTGCTGCGCGAACCCTGCTTCGATATCATCTACGATCCTTCTCTTTCTCTCCCTCCGCGTACTCTTCTCTCCCCGTGCTTCTATCTGCATTTTCATTCTGCCGTACCCCCCTCCCCCGGCCTTCTCTATCCATCTATCTATCTCTCTGTCCCTCTCCCTCCCCTCGCCCCACTCGAAACTTTCTATCCGTTGGCTCTGTACCCCGTTCCTCGCAAGTTTCCAACGCGACTTCTATCCGACCATCCATCCGCGACTCTCTGCTCGTTTTCATTTCTTTTTCCGGGATTCTATCCCTCCTCCCCCTCTCGACACAAGCCTCTTTCTCTTGCTGTTTCGTTCTTTCTCCGTGGCCCCTACCGCTGTTCCCTCCCTTTGTCCCTATTCCAACGCCCATCTTTATCCGTCTGTCGCGGGTTCCCCTTGCTCTAGCTATCTGTGCATGTTCAACCCCTCTCACTTTCTACATCCGTCGTCGCGACGATACGACACAGCCCAGCTTCCCTTTCTTGTTTCCTCTGTCCCCCGTGTACTTTCTCTGCTCTTTCTCTCTCTCTCTCTCTCTCTCTCTCTCTCTCTCTCTTTCTCAACCTGTGTCGTGTTCGCTCTCTGTGTTTCTACGTCGCCCCCACTTCCCTTCTCCTCGTTCCTCGCCCCGCAATCGTTTTCCGCCGCGCTTTCCGCCTCCGCGGCTCTTCTATTCAATCTCGGCCCCGGCGACACTATGTCCGACCACCGAGACGCACGATACAGTAGTGCACGGTTAAATTTCACTAAAATTAGAGGCATTACTCGTCCATGAGAAGATGGCACAAAGGAACTTGGGCCGCTCAAGATTATCAATTTCAGCGATGCTTGAAAGACACGCTGGAGTGATAAGAGATGTATGCGGGAACCCGAATATGTCGGGCATCTGATGATCGTTACGGGTCGAGTTCTCGAGTAATGCCGGCGATGTAAATTTAACCGTGCACCAGTGTGCCGCGCGCGAGTGATGCGGTCGATCGTTTTCTCTGCTCGCGGTTCTTCGAGACGACGAACACGACTACGCCGAACCCGAAGCTATTCTCCTTTGCGTAATTGGCCAAGGCCGGAGCTAATGGGCCTCGGGCTTTTATCTTTCGGCCAGCTGAACCGCTCGTTAATAATGGCCTCGCGATCCAGGCGGAACGTGTCCCCTCTACTATTGCACGAGATAAGGGACGCTCGGTTTGCGCGCCACTGATTCGCTGATACGGGAATCACTTAAGGGTCGCCCGAGCTTAACCGTTTGTAGAGATCGTTTTGTCTTGTTTCGTATTGTCCTGCGAAAAAGTTCGTTCCCGATTTTCAGAGATCTCCAGACTTTGTTTTACGAGAATCCACCTGCTTGTGAAACGGCGGGAGGCAATTGTGGAGGACAGTGGTGGCTAAACACAGCCAGAGTTGGGCAAACATTTTATTCAAATAACATTTTTACCCAACTCTGAATACAGCCAACCCTCCTGGAACACGATATGTTTGTGAAATGGTTTCCATCTGGCACGACTTGATCGACCAACTCTCGTACAATCTTCTATAACCAGGCTGCTGGCGCAAAATGACAGTTTCCATAGTTTCTACTGCATACACAGTCGAATCGGCCGATCGTTACTTCGAAATTTATACACTGTGACTTCCCCGATAAATGGAGGATCATCGGCCATTCGACTGAGTAATTGCCTCGATTATCTACATACAGGACTTCCCAGAACGCTCGAATTTATCTTGAAAACGTAGATTCCGCACGTCTTGTCGATCGCTTTTTATATCCCTCTACTATCTTCTACAGGAAAACTTTGAGTCTACATATAAATAGCTATAGATACTACATTCTACGCTTATTCTATCGATAAAGCTTTATCAGATTGTCAAGTTACATCGCTGCTCATAGAGACATTGCAAATATCGAGTAATTATTTGAACAGGCAATTATCCGTCATAAAATGGTGCGTGAGTCAGGTCAGCACTGTGTCTTGAAGTTATGATCAACGTCTACACAAATTGCTGCTGGTATGAGCTATTTTCATCTAGCCAAGTGTCAAGAGTCACGCACTAGTGAAGCCACACCTTAAAAGTGGTCTCCTGATTACCCGGTAATCTCATCAGGTAATGAAGGATTGAGGTTGAGAGACGCAGAGGACTTAGAAGTCATAGCAACTTAGCACCGGTGAGTCCTAGTTCAAGGTCCCTCCAAGAAAAAACTCTTTAGATATCCGGCTATTAGAACTACTAATGATAAAGTGTCAAGTAGTGAAAACTGGGGCACATCGACACACTAAAGTCTAAACTCTACCGTTGATGTGTTAGGCTCAAGGTGTCAACACTAATCAGCTTTTAGCTTACGATCAATATCAAATAAGCATTGCTCAAGATGCGAAGCGTTAAAACATGAAGTAGTAAGTAGTAGAATTTGTGGAACATTTCCTCCAGAGTTTTTGCCATAAAGAAATTACAGCGAAGCCTGTTAACAATCCACGACTACCCTGAATCCCATTTCGCGGTGATCGGGGAGAAGATAACGCGCCATATTTGTCTCCTCGACCGCGTTGATGTTTATCGAGTGCGCATTTGCTCATTCTATCGTTTCCCCAATCGTCGGCTCCGGATGGCGGACGCGCGCAACCCTCTTCAGATCTCTATCACTGAATCATTAAATCTCCTGCCGTGCACATTTTATCCTTTTCTTTACGCGGAACGCTGAAACGATCCGTTCTCCCTTGCTTTTCCACAAAGAGGCCGGTGTTGCAAGTCACCCTATTATCTTTTTGCGCAGAACGACTCGTACGTGGTTACCAAGGTTATATTCCGTGGTTACGGAGGCACTCGAAAATTGTTATTATGTATCTCGAAAGTTCTCCGTTAGCATACAATAGCACGACAGACTGTTTTGAGAAATGTCTTAATACCGGTGTCTTAATAACTTTCGCTACTGTGCTGTATAATAATTGCAAACATCAATTTTCTCGAACTTCTACGAAAAACCATCCACTCCCGTTTCACCAGCCGACTCCGAGGATCCACGCGATTTTCCGCTCACTCTCGGACCTCGTCGATCACCGGAGGAATTGGAGGATTAGATGGAATCGATCGGAAGTTCGAAGCCATCTTCGGTCGTTCGTTTCTTACGGTTGCAGGGGGGACACGAGAGCGGGATCCGTACGTTAGCCGGATGCCAGCGAAGATAACCAGGAATTCTTATTCGTATCCGCGTGGATCGGTATCACGGCGAAATTTACCGGTCCCCGTTGTCTTCGCGGCTAAGCCTAAGTTTGGTGTGAACGCACCCTCAGGATTGCTCTTATCGGCAGTCGAGTGCCGGTGTGCCGGTCGTTTTCCACCCCTTTGGCTTATCTCGCCGGTGCGAAACCCTCTTTAGCCAACGATTCTCTCGTTTCGCCCCCCCTCCCTCTTCTTCGCGCCCTGGAAACAATACCTCCCCCTCTCGCCCTGGCCCCCCTAAAAAGGTATCAAAGTTTTTAGCGACGGCAAAAAGCGAGGAGGAGGGAGGCATAGCTTGGGAGAGGAAAACAGAAAGCTGGAGAACGCTTTATTTCGAGACGCGGCGACTGCTGCCTCCGACGTGTACCCTCCTTTCTTACTCTAGCGACCAACACCCCCCCGCACAACTCCGTCCTCGAACTCGTAAAACCCTGTTAGGTGCACTCCACACGGTTCACGCACCGCGTGCCCGGTTAAATGTCACCCCCATCGGCAGTTCGAACAAGTTTCGCCGCCATCTCCCACACCACCTCTGCCTACACCCCTCTATTCGCATTCTTCCTACTCTTACGCCCCCATTTTGCTCTCCCTCGTTCTTCCATTTTCCTCGACCCCTCCAGCCTTAACCCCTTCTCGCCGCGTTCTCTACCCCAGCCCCGACCCCGACTTCTATTTTCTTACACCCTCATTTCGATCCCCCATAGCTACCTTTATTTCGTTCCCAGCCCCTACTATCCCTTTGGTCTTCCTTCACGGATATTATCGTTTTCTTTAGTCCCGGGAATTGGAGCCGGTTGTCCTTTGCACACTGTTCGGCTCTCTGGTCCCAATTAAAACTGCGACTCTGTCGATCGGAGTCTGCGTCGCTCGATAGTGCTCGAAAGAAATATTTAAACTCTGCTGGTGTCTTGTGTCAATAATACAATAAATTACGGCTGCTCTTTAGTCTACCGGACTCAAAATTAGTACCTTTCTCCTACGAATTATGATGTATTTGGTATGTAATCCAGTAGATTTGTACCCGGTGTGGATGTAGATCGAAGTTTCGATCCTCTAGGATCAATGGTGCAGGAGTTATGCTTGTTTAAAGTTGAGCAATCTGCAGTGATTTTGACAGGTAAGGGCGCAGCCATATTGGTTAGTAGTGACGGTCGCACGCCGCTTACCGAGTTGGTTATCGACGATTAGGTCGACGAGGGCGGCAAGGTAAGCGGCTCGTGGTCGCCACTACAAACCAATATGGCGGCGCTCTTACCTGTCAAAAACACTGCAGACTGCTCAACTTTAAACAAGCATAACTCCTACAACATTGATCTAGTATTACATACCGAACACATTATAATTCGTAGGAGAAAGGTACTAATCTTGAGTCCGGTAAAGTAAAGTTTACCCTAAATTACTGTAAGTAATTTTACATTGCTTTAGCAACCCTGAAATGACGAAATTTGTGTCCAATCAGATGGCTTGCAAACGTTGCACATTAATTGAAAGTTTCTAAATTATGGGAAGTTAAATGCGACTCAGAAAATATATAGAAATCTTTTTCTAGAATATACACACGAACCTTCCTGATCCATTGAGAATAAAAACAGAACAACTAATCATCGCATAATAATAATTAATTCGAGCGAATGTCGCTATTCAATCCTTTTCACAATTCAACGTCCGAGTCCATGTTCATAAATTCTCGACGGAATCGTTCTTTTTATCGTCTTATCGTGTTCGTTTCCCGCGGCTTCGTTGATTTCCCAGGAAACAGAAGAGCCCGGTCAGAGATCTAAAAATTAACAGTGCCCCGGCGAGCAGACGTAACTTCCGGTGCTTCGGGCGGAACCGTGTGGGCGTTGGTCGACGGTTAAAATTAAAAGCGGACAATCGCCGCCGTTGCGATACGATGGCGAACCAGTGAATCGCGTACACACACACATACGGAAAGAGTGGCCCCGAGGAAATTGAGTTATCGCGCGGCGAGTGGATTGCGCGGCACGCGGACCGTACCAATGAAATTAAACGGCAATAATGAAACGCGCAGTTAAACTCCTTGCGAGCGTTATGCCCGCCTACGTCCAGATCAGCACAACAACCTGCGAAATGTCCGTAATTGATCCCGAACGGAGTGTTAGTCTCAATTTTGCGGTTTAAAGACCCTATCCCAGTATAGTGCGCTTCTAATACAACTGATCTGTATTCTGGACATTACCGACTTTTTATTAGGAAACTACAAGAGCGTTTGTTATGAGACATGTGTTTGGTCAACTTGTATAAATTATGTACCTACGCTCCGAAAATTTCATTGGAATCGGTTAATTGGTTTACAAGTTATAATCGATCAACAGTGGCAAACAGGCCAAAAATCTGGAAAAATTGCAACTTTTACCACTTTCGATCGATTATAACTTGTAAAACAATTTACCAATTTCAATGAAATTTTCGGAGCGTACACAATTTATACAAGTTGATCAAACACATCTTTTAAATGTTCGTTATTGGCCCAATTAAAAAATTCATAAGTCGTGGTAGTCAAAATTCCGATTAAATGCATTTTTTTCAACATATCTTTACTAAGCTAATTCATCTAGCTTTACAGAGAAATTGAAGTCGTTTGGTCCATTTATAAAAAAGTTATTCTGATTTGAAGGGTGTGTGCACAGTTTTGCTCCTAACTGTAGTATTGTCTCTTGTGGAGAACCAGCAATATATTGTGCCATATATTGACGATAATATTGATCGTCTAAGGGCCGCTTAAGGTTTTGTTTATGTTACGATGACATTCGAAAATTTTCTGAAACAGCAAACATTGAAATCGAGCTTTCCATTAGCGATCAACTATTAGATATTTGCGAAAAGTGTCAGTGATGACTGGTATCGTGAGAAAGAGTTTTCGGTTTACCGAAACTTTGTTTAATGATAATTGCGGGGAAGTCGCAGGTTCCCCGGTTTTACGACGCAGAAGATTGTTTTACGTTCACTTTCGCCGACGGCTATTTCCTTCCGATTGATTCTCCTCTAGTCGAGGGGGTTTCATTTACGACGACGACGACGTGGCGCCATTAATAGCTCGAATTCGCCGTTTGAGTATCGTCAATGCTGAATAATCGAAACCGTGAACGATGTCGCGGAGGCAGTGAAATCGGTCGTCCCGTTTCCCTTTCGTTCGTGCTCGGTCGTTGTTAGGCTTTATTATCTTCCCGGTGTACATTTTGCTCGATTATGCGATGATTCGACGAAACAACGTCGTCCTGAATCGATACTTAAATAGCCATTGCATACTTTACTGTTTATACAGGCTGCGTAAGAAATCGTATAATTTTACAAGTTTTATTATTAGAAGATTGCAGAAGTTCGTGTGAAAATAAGTTTCTTCCCCTTTCTTTTCGATCGTAACTTCTGACTGAATTCGAATTACTTGATTACAATGGCAACGTACGTAAAAGTGTTGAATTAGAAGTTAATCAATCTTCGGTGTACAAACTTTGTTCAAAGGAAATTATGATGCTTCTTCTTGATCCGGTGTTCTTTGAGAAATGACCGTCGGGAGGTGAACGCGACGACGATAAAACGAAAGTTCAAGTTCGTTGAAAAAGTTATAACATCGTTTATTAATATTCCGTGAGAAATATTATCTCCCGCGACTCCGAGTCTACCAGGAGACGTCACGGATAACGGTTGGAGTTCAGGTCCTCCCGGCGGTTGCAATATTAATGTTCCTCGATAAATTGGATCTGAATATTTCAGTCGAAAGGTCTGCGAAAATTTAAAAACTTCCCGAAGAATTATGTTAAGGACGTTACGGTTTCATTATGCCAGACTGCGGCTGTAATACCCGGGGCCGAACGGTGGACATTTACCCACAGTATAATTTGCATAGTCGCTCCTTTTGACGCGTACTTTGAAATTTATTGCTCGGAGCGGCGAATAAAAATCCGAAATTGCCAATAATAAAAGTCAACTTAACGCTGAAGCCGAGTGCCAGTTTGTTAGTGGCTGATCAGTACTTGTTACCTCTATCTGCCTCTATTTCTGTACAGTGTTTCGCAGTGGTTCTTTGAAAGTCAAGTATACTCACAAAATCTAATTAAAAATAGTGAAGAATATATTTACATATTCGCTGTGTTTGTCACTTACGTATTGCTTACGATGTCATACTAACATTATTGTTAATTTATCTTCATATTAAGATCTGTCTCCTATTTCACCCTTCCCCTTCACAAAATTGCCCTTTTTTCTTCTTTAAAGATCTGCGAAAAAATACATTTACGTACGTACACCCAGAAGGGGTAGTGTGGGACTCGGGGGACACAATACCCACTAAAAAAAAACCACACGTCTAGGACTGAGAGCCCTTTTCTCGCTCTCTAATGTCCTTGAGGACAGTCAGGGCCCCGCTTTTTGCATTTCTCCTGACTGCCTTATTCCCCGGATTCAAATCCACTCCTGTTCTTTTCGAAAAATGTCAATTGCCCTATTCCGGCGTTACTTTTTAAACCAATGGCCATAAAAGGTGTTACGTAGCGGCCAAGTTTGAATAATTTAGCCCTACATGTAACTCTTTAAAAATTAAATAGCGTTCTTTTAAACTAATTTTTACAAACGCTTTTTTCAGTATTGCGACAGGTGTTTCTAAGCTAACGAACTTGGCCGTGTTTTGTTTGATCTCACAACTTTTTACGGCCATAGGAACTTGGCTCCTGTTTACAGGGTGTTTCTGTTGGGATTTTTATTTGGATGAAATTTTTGCCCGACTCTGGGAGTAGGGTTGAATTGGCAACGTCGCTGGATTTCTGCGGGTGAAATCGCGACCGTGGGCCCGAAGCCCACTAGCCGGGGACCGTCGAATGGTCCCACCATGACGGATCTTTACATCCACGCTTTATGACAGTACGGTCAGCTGTTGAGGCCGGAGACGTTTGTCTAAGAAGCAATTAGAAAAGACATCGTTGAAGCGACTTTCACAAAACACCTGTTGGGGCCTGTTTGTCGTAAAACGTGCTGACCACTTGCACGCCAAGTGCACACCAAGAGGAACAACTTTTTCTTTTTCTTTTCAATTATTTATTTAAGGTCGCATCAACATCTAGGTCATTAGCGACCACAAGAATTATGACATGTGAAATACAAATTTAGATTCTTAAAATTAGAATTAATTACAAGTACATTGTGGAAAAATCAATTAGTAACAATTATACATATATAATGATTACATAGTGTGGTACAAATTAATGGATTTTAGAAATGTTATGACATGGTTGATATTCTTATAATCATTAAGGCGTTCACTTAAATTGTTAGGTATAGCAAATCGACGTCTTTGGAAGGTGAAAAGGGGACAGTGCAATATAAGATGTTCAATCGAAAGTATAGTATTACATCGAGTACACATGGGAGGGGGATCTTTCAAAATTCTATATAAGTGAGTTAGGTTAGTATGTCCTATACGAAGTCGTGTGAGAACTACCTGATCTCTTCTGTTAGTAACTTGGGGACATTCATTATTTAAGAGGTCTTGCCTTACTAAGGATAGATTAGAGGGTGGGGAACTAGTCCATCTCGCATTCCATTCAACTCTAATTTCTCTTTTAATTTGTTTTACCATATCTCTGTGAGAAGAAAAACATTCTGTTGACATTCCTTTAGAAGCCTCTTTAGCCGCGGCATCAGCTATATATATTTCCCTATGTGAGAAGGGATCCAGGAAAAAATGATTACTTTGTTATTGATTTGAGCTTCAATTAAGGCATTGAAGATGTGAATGATAATTGGATATTGTTTTTCTGGATATGATAGACTCTCAAGTACACTGACGGAATCGGTGAATATTATAAAGTTGGAGTCTTGAGATGAGATAATAGATTGAACAGCTCGTAATATGGCATAGGCTTCACAGAAAAAAAAAAACAGAACAGGAGTCATGAAGTTTAAATAGTTTACGACAGTTAGGGAATATAACAGAACATCCACATCCATCGTTAGATTTGGATCCATCAGTAAAAACATGAATATGATCAGGATATTTTTGGGTAACAAGAGGAGGAACAACTTGCGAGGCACGGAGAGTACTTCGATTGGAACAAAGGGAAACAACGCGAGTCAGGGCTCGTAGTTGAACTGCAGTTGTTGTTGACTGTGGCCCGTGACTTAAATCATAAGGCATGGGGTTAACTCGCGACTGAATACAGATGCAAATCGATTATCGGCCATCGTCCTCGAAGGGTTAATCCGGGCCCGGTGATACGGAGCGTCGCTAATTACGAATCCGCGACGTTTCAGCGAAGAAAACAGGACCGGCGTCCCATTAAATGGTTCCCCGAGCCCCGAGAGCTTCCGTCCGCGGTTCCTTTCGTGCCGGACGAGTTCATTACGGTTGCAACGCGGCTAACAGGATTTCGTCGGGGCGACGTAACGAGCTCTCCGGAGCCGTAATGCAAAAGTTGATTCGAGTAGCGCCAATTGTATTGCCCCGGGCGGCCGACGGCCGAGACTTTCCCCCGCGGGAACACGCTGCGTCGCCGCCCCTGTCTGCGCGTCTCGACAAAACTCTAAGAGATAAAGTCCCCGGCAATTGCATTAAACATCGTGAGGGCACGTGCCACGAAAACGAAGAAAATGGAACGGCGACGGCTCTGAACGCCGCGGACGTGTCGATTCGATCAGACCGGAGATATTCAGCTCGTTACTTACCGGTGTAATTACCGATGAAATGTTTCATTTTCTAGTTAAAATAGAGCTCCGAGTGCAGAGGAGGTATGCTGTTCAAAAAGGGAGAACCAAAATGATTTTTTGATCACGCTACACGGGAGGCTATTGTATTAAGGGTGGATTTATAGTGGAGCTGCGAGCATCGATGATAGCGGCGCGGTGAAAAGAAACCAATTAAATTCGTGACAACATTTCGACACAGACTAATGAAAAAGTACATATGTATTTTCTTTGTTTTTCTCTTTTTCACCGCACAGCTCACCTCGCTGCTCCACTATAAATCCACCCTTAGTATGCGATTATAGTGGAGCAGCGAGGTGAGCTGTGCGGGGTGAACAAAAACGGATAGTAACGAGGAACAAAGAAAATACGTGTGTACTTTTTCTTTAGTGTGTGTGGAAATGTTGTCACGAATGTTGGTTTGTTTTCACCGCGCCGCTATCATCGATGCTCGCCGCTACACTATAACCGCACTGTCGCACTTGAAATGACCGTTTTTCACATTTGAAACTTCCCGCCTTTGTAGTTCAGTTTTTCCACGACAGATGGGGTTGAAGTTGTACAATTTGAAAAGTACATATCTCGTGCATGCATTTCCGTGTAGAAGATTATTTAATATTGTATGGTATGCATGATTCAAAACCGACTTTCGCTCACCTACGGAGAAAAAGGAAATTCGTATAATTTACTCGTGCAAGTTCAAACTTGGACGTACTGCGTATGAAGCAGCGAAAAACATAAATGCCGCTCTCGGCGAAGGTATAGCAAGTGATCGGACTATAAGGCGTTGGTTTGAACAATTTCGTTGCGGGGATACAAATCTGGAAAATGAGCCTCGTGGTCATAAGCCAGCAGCTATTAAGATTTACATTTAAAACAGATTGTTGAAAGGGATTCACGTGAAACCATAATTGCTGATAAATACTGTCAGGATATTGATATAAGGGACGAAAAACCGCGTGTTCAACAGTCGGCATTAGTCAATAGACGTGGTGTAATATTGCTTCACGATAATGCTCGGCCAAATATTGCGAAGGAAACAGTAAAAGAATTAGCAGAGTTGAAGTGTGAAGTTTTTCCTCAGCCTCATTATTCGCCTGACCTGTCACCTACTGGTTACCATTGTTTCAAGCACTTAGATGGCTTTTTGGCTGGAAAAATATTGAAAGAAGAACGTGCTGTAAAAACTGCATTTGATGAATTGATTGCCTCACGTTTATTAGGTTTCTACCAGAAAGGCATCGAGGCACTTGTATCACGATTGGAGAAGTGCATTGATATCGATGGAAATTATTTCAATTAATGTAATATGAATAAAGCTTGTAAAATTAAAGTTTACGTTAATGATTCAAAACGGCCATTTCATTTGCAACAACCAAATAATTACTCCGATAGTTTTAGTAGTTTTTCCAACGGGCATTTCCGGCGTGAAAAACAAAGCGTGCCAAGTGTTGGTAACCAGAGCTATACAATCTGTTTGAATGCCGCCACGAATCGTTTCTACAGTGCGCGTATGTGTACGCAGGGTGTAAAGTAAATCATAATTGTGTGTTGGGATGAATGTCTGTATACAGGGCCCGGTATGGCAATAGCGTGGATTATATGTAAAGAGGGGGAAGGGGTTTATGTAATTGGTAAAGGGGCTTTGCCAGGCGTCTTGAAACGATTGTCTGCGCCCGAGATGCAAATCTGCACGCTGCGCGCTGAGCTTCCACCTGGTCTGACCGTGCAACGATAAGGACGTTAAAGCGTCAGAGGCTTTTGTCCGAGAAATCCGGCTAATCCGTAACGTTTCTCGTGAAAACGTCGCTTCCGTTGGCTACGAAGACGAGAACGCTTTAATGTGCATACTCGCAAGCTGATATACTCAGCAGTCTGCCGGAGAACGTAGTAATACGTCGCCGACGAACTCGCGTAATTTACTCTGCTAAATATTTCCGTTGATAATCGACGAATAATTAATACACGGTTGAGTTTATAACGTTAATAACGTGGCTAATTTTCTTTCAATAGTTTAATGATGCTAACAAATAATGTACTTTCATTTTTTCCTCCCTCGATAAACCTGATTTATGAATTATTATTATATATATAATTTATATATATATACAATTATATTTATATGTATTATTATTATTACATATATAATTATATATATGTAATATTATTACATATATATATTTATATATATACAATTATTATATATATATTTGATATATAATAATATATTATTATATATCAAAATGTATAGATTATTTAAATCCGTTTGTGTTTAACATATATGTAGTTACTCGAATTAATATTCGGACGCTCTAAAAGACGATAACTTGTTTAATATTGTACTATACGATTTGAACTTGTTTGGGAAGCTGGAGCAATCAGTTTACTATAGGATGTGAAAAGAAATTTTTTTCAAAAATTGCAATTGATCGGAATTGCAGAAAAAATACGAAAAGTTGCATATTACAACTTTTTTATGTGGGCCCATGTTGAAAATTTAAAAAATCGTTTTGTATATGTTTTGTAGATCTGTGTCCGGTGAATTCAATATATTTTTGTCAAAATCGGTCGACGTTCCAATGAGGTGCAAACGTTTAAAGATGGTGAAAATTGCAGATTTTATGATTTTCGGCCTGTCTCTAAGAATTCGTACATCTTGTTTTTTCCCCGCATCAACCGATTTCGATGAAACCTTCACGGTGCATATAATTGACACAGACAACAATTTTCACATCCTGTAGTAAACTAATTGGTCTAGCTTCCCAAAACAGTTCAAATCGTATAGTACAATAATCGTGTTTTTTAGAGCGTCCGAATGTTAATCCGAGTCACTCTATTTTTACAAATTCTCATTTTCAGAGGAACATTGACAAATTATTGAATGAAACGGGTTGACTACACATAGGTTAATTCTGTCTTCTTTAATAACGCATTGTGCAGTTAATTTTGGATGTACATTATCGATGCATTATCTCCTATAGAATGCATACAATCGATGCAGTTCGTAATGAAACGCGGATATAAACTCCAGGATTGAAGCTCGCAAGAAACCGCATACACCAGAACGGTTTTAATTATTTCATTTCAGAGCGCATCACCATTTTCTCGTTTCATTTCGAAGAGAATGTGCAGCAGCATGTCCAAAAAATTTGAATTTTAGAAGATCGTGGTACTACCAGAGCCGCAATTTTGAGAAGGAAAAACATTTTTCGAAGAAAGTATTTTCAGAGGAAAACGCGGTACCGCGCATTCCACATCATTTTTCTCAGAACGAATGTGGTTCTACGCTATCATGCGACCTGGTTTCGCCGAGCGGATGATGTAACAGTGCTGAAGGGTTTATTTGTTAAAATGACGTAGTACAACGGTGGTATTATTTTCTCGGAATAAATGTAACACTGCTCATTCTTTAATTTTGTCTCGAGGAAATACACGACCGTAACTTCCGTTCAAGAACGCGATGCTAGTACGTGAGAGTGTACCTTCGCGTGGTTCATTCTTGCAAGAAAAACTACATATTATTACGATATTTGTTTAGAAAAGAGTACAATACGACCGGTAATAACTGTTTCTTCATTCCCCCGACAATACGGCGTACATCCGTTTGCTGGCCAACGCTAGGACAGTAGAAAACAAGAGTCGTTTATGGAAATAACACGATTACAATGTACGCCGTAGAATCTCTGTGGTTACGACAGCCGCTCGATAATCATTACAGCAGTCGGAGACTTCTCCAAGAAAGGGACACTATTACACAACAATTTCAAGCGATACTTGCCCCGGTAATGGCATCCGCTCGAGTACAGAAACTGGAAATACTGTTTTGAATCTTGCTGCAGCTGTTGCTCGTCGGTGCCGTTCGTCTGATTCGAAGCCATCCATCATAGGCAGGATCTTCACGCGAAATAAAATTTTCTAACAAGAAACAGGAGCTTACCTGTCGATCATTTTAATAAGCTAGGAATAAAATATAACACTGCTCTTTTATTCTCTTTTAACGACTTCACTGTTTCGTGTTTCGTCCATTCATTTTTATCATAAAATCTGCAGTCTAATCATAGGCGACATCAATTCTTCTTGGAAAGATCAAACACATTTTCTGTATCGAAAAATCAATTTTGCTTTCCTTGTTGAAAGATTCAGTTTCGCCTCTTCATAAAAAGATCAAACACATTTTCTGTAACTAGTAATAAAGAATCATATATTTTTCTTTATATTTTCCGCATTGAAACATGGAACATCAATTCTTTGTAGAAAGATCAAATACATTTCTGGCCACCATGCTGTACAGGAAGGTAAACTTCCATTCTTCTGTAACAACCTTTCAGAAAAATGTTATTATACATCCTTTGTCACTCGCAAAGGAACTGAAACAAATTTCAGGACCATCCTGTGTTATAAAGCAGAATACGTTTTCTTTGTTCCTACCTTTTAATGGAATATCGAATACGTGTAGTAAAAGTGAAGTGATTCTTTGCAACGTCGTACAGCGAAAGTAAAATGAATTTTCCATACCGATTTGGTGCGCAGAAAAAACAACATATTTCGTGCAGCAACCCCGTGCTGAACGATAACGTTTCCGGCATCCACCGTGCAGAAAAACACAATAAATTTTGTATACCCTATAACGAAGCCTGTGTTGGAAAAATATAATCGCATCTACGTGAAAATTAAATTAACCGGTGCACTCTACTGGCACGGCCCGGTTATTAACTTGCACAGTTGCAGTTGGAAGATACTCTACGTATAAACGTGTACGGTGGCCGCACAAAATCGATCGAACCAAAAATGTTTGGAGTTGAACGATGATTCGTCAGCAATACTTGTTATGAAAGCTGATAATTAATTTAAATCTCGATATCCGAAAATGTTAATTAGAGAGGTGTTCTTGTTTCTGCTTCATTTAGGAGGGATAAAAATAAAGAAAACGCTTCAGAATAGAACTTTTTGCTACAGGTCTCTTAAGGGATCCAGAAACTTTATCGCTCGATCGAGAAGTATAACATAATACAGGATTAATATATGTCGGTGAGAATTTAACACAAAACCTACCACCACCGGTCAAAATTGACCAATTATTATTTATTTAAGGCTTTAAACCAGGTATGGTTTATACAGCATATACAATACATGATCATATTAACATATTTTATAATAACTTAATGCACCTCTTAACTTAAAACTATGTATTAGGCTGTAAAGAAAGAAATGCAGGATTTTTGTTCCTTCCTTTTAATTGCAATTTTATACCAATAAATATTTACCTTAATTTAATGTGTTATATGTTATTTTAAAGGTTGTTTTACGCGCTATTTAATTATGCGTGTCGACGAAAGTTATTGTCGGTCAGATCGTGTCGGTCAAATGAGTTGTCGACGAACCCATGGTAACCGTTACTTTTAAGGCTCGGTAGGTTTAGCGCTAACATTGTCTCACCGCTACGATGGAGTCGATGGTTTGTTCGCCCGTCATTCGTGAAACGTCCAGAGGTTCCCGCGGGCATCAAGACATCGCGCGTCCCTGTTCCCGATTCATTTGGTCAATAAAAGTCGTGGGGAAAGCTCTCGGTAACCTCGGCATTACAACTTTCCACGACAAAAACGAGGAGAAACGGGGAAAAAGGAAAAGAAATACCAATCATGGTGGATCGACCATTAGCAGTCGCGGAAAAATCGGCAAACAGGGATCGACGGCCTGGATACCGGCGCCTGCCTTGATCAGCTGTCCCCGTGTTAATTAATCCGCGACTCGGGAGCCGTGCTCCGTCGGTCGAACAATTCGATTTCAGCGCGAGAAGCACCTGTCGCAGTCGGGCCGATGTTCCGTGTCGTGTAAGCGCGACGGAAGCCGAGGTCGTTCAACCGAGAGCGGAAAAAAGGGGAACGAGGAGGTGAAAAAAAACACGAGAGAGAGAGAGAGAGAGTGTGTGTGTGGAGGGAGGAGGGAAAAAGAAAAGGGAGGGAAAAAAACAGAATCGAAGGGGAATTCAATCGATATCGGATTACAGATTGAGCTCGACGGGCCCGAAAGTTAGGGGCGGCGCGGCGCGCCGCGCAGCAATCCTTTCCCGGCCCTCCAATCCGCTTAACTTCGCGGATTCAACTGCGAAACTTATCGGATCGTTCGAGCAACGGTTGATTCGAAATCGGCCCATATATCTGCGGTATCGTTAATGTATTCCGGCCGGGACGGCCAAATTCGACCGCCGCATTCATTTTCCCTTTTCTCCCGCCCTTTTTTCTCTTGTGAAATCGTGACCGACACCGCCGCGGTCACTTCCGCTTTCGAGCCTGATAGCGAGCACGACAATGGCGCCTTGATTAGGACCGCGGTTCATTTTTTTCGGTCTTTCTCCATTTCTCGCGTCTCGTCGCGAGGATGAATTTTAAATTTGTGCTTTTGAAAATCATTTTTCGTCCGGGAGATTGTAACGAGTACTGATTAACAATTTAATTGTGATTTCGGTGCAGGTATAGTCCTGCTGATGCACGATTCTCCTGAAGATTACAAAGAGGTTGATTGCAACACAGAATACGAGTCTTCCATGCAGTTCGTTTCTTTTTTAGAACACAGCTGGTCACTTGCGCGTTTTGCGTGAGTCGTAGAAATGACAATGGCACCTTGATTGAGGACTTTTCTTCTTTGATTCTCGTCGGATAAATGAATACAAAATTTGTGCGTATATTTCTGTAAAAATTATTAAACAAGTAGTGTCGTTTTCAACCCCTCCTGCACATAATATAGGGTTTATTCATGTCGTCGCTTTTCGATGAAAAAGAAAAGAGTATTCCTGAATCTTTGCAACGGATTGCATCGAGGCGCATCGCTAGCCATTATGTGGACCATTTTTCAGCCAGACCGGCCAGTTTCACTTTCAACGAGACGATCCGGGCGCCGGTTTTAAAGGACAGGGACGCGACGATGTCCTTTTCGTCGCGGATTATAAAAACGGGAGGACGCGAGCGGCATTCCTCGGAATCGCGTTGCATAAACGCGGCACCAGGCGCTTTCTAAAAGGTAAACTGCAATTATTTAAACGCATTACCGGAATTGCATAATAAACAGGGCTCCCGAATAAATAAGCCGTGGAACATTGCACAACGCCAAGGTGAACTGTTACAACAGGTCCGCGAATTTATATGCATCGCTCCCCGAAGAACAAGTCTTAATTAATGCAATTTCGTTTTTTACAATGACGATTTCGCGTCGTACGATGGCCGCCGGTTAATTGGCCACCGTGGCCATTATGCGAGGAATCGGGACACATATCTAGATTGTAACATTCTCGGATTTACGAGAGTTTTACGCGTAATTATGGAAAATTGCTGGCTCATATCGAAAATACGGTCGACTTATTTTTCCTTTTACCGAATTCTATTGAAATCTGATACGCGGCAACAGTTTCATTATCGGACCGCCACTTAATTAAACGGATTTTAAATATCGCGGATAACTTCACTCGCTCTCTTTCCGAATTACAAAATTTCAGTAGTTGCGCTCTGAAAAATTGTATACAACGTAATCCGCTGAAACAGATTGCGCCAAAAATAAGAAAATAAAATTATTCGTCCTCTCGTATCAAAATGGCAAACTTTCGATTATTTTAATTATCATGAAAATCTCGAATGAAACGTTTGGATTTTTCTGGTCGAGATGAACACTGTGACAAATTCTTTTACCGAAGGGAAGCAGTAGCCACGGTGAAGGTTCGATAAAAGCTCGACAATACGACGTTGCATAACAGAATGCCACGCGGAACCACGACGCCCCGATTGCGGTCATTGTGTCGTCATTGAATCGCAACAATGGCTTTGGCAAAAAACGATGCGCGTGTAATCATCGCGGCAGAGAGGATCGCTTCGTAGAGTCACGGTGAAATGGCCATTGATTCGTCATTCATACGTACACTTCCGCGATGGCGTCTCACTTTTACACACGCTACACTTCGTTGCACAAACGTTCTGCTCCCTTGATAAAACACTAATTCAATTTAGGAGCATATCGCCGCCTGAATGTGAGAACTAGGTAACTTGAAATTTGGACATTTCGAGTTATCTACTTCGTTTTTACTTGCAATTAGCGACACAACAGATGTTCCGATGAATTTCCATTTTGGCCCAAATTTTCATAAACCGAGACGAAGCGAAACGTCATTTTTAGTATCGCTAATCTTTAACCAGTCCTTGAGCCTTCAAGAGCAAACATTTCACCCCTTCGCCCTATTTCCTGTCGTTTCTACACCCTCGACTTTTTATTGTCGCGGACTTTCGGAAAACAAAAGCTCTTTCTCGTGCCTTCTACCTCGAGAAACCGAAGAAAAGTGTCCCCGAGGAATCTGTAATTTCTCTTACAAAAGACAGGTGACACTATCAAACTGAGAGGGCAGCGTTCTCTACTCGCCACCCGATACGTTTCTCGTCCCGGTTTCGTATTTCCGGTCTGCGAGACAGCGAATGGCACATACACACACACACACAGACAATCAACCTTCCTGTATACACAGGGCGTCCCAAGCTTTTTCTCTCGAACAATGTCAGTATGCTCTGCGAGTAAAACTAATGCATTTCTCGCTGAATCGATCATTTTTTTATGTCGACTTCTAGGGATTTTGCTGAACATGAAACGTGATACAGAGGGCGCGGGATTGCAGGAGATTTAAGTCATCGTTTGAACGGTGTCGAATTTATTTACAAAATATGGATCTCTCAACGTAATTCATCTTCACGAGAATTCTTGAATTTTTATCTAAAAAATTATTTGTCGGACTTTTCCACATCATCGATTCGAAACAAGTCAATACATCTCGAATTGCATCATGTTTGGTCTCATTTTAATAAGAAAAACGTCACGAACATGCTAGTAAACGGTTCATGACGAGATGAAAAGAAATAACAAAGTTTTCTCGCTCATTTTTCTATAATGGCAATACGTTTCCAACGTTATTAACAGAATTCTGATGTGCCCGCACCCCTTTTGTCGACGACACACCCGATGGTAGCATCCATTAGTATCCTTAGACGTCCATGTAGCGAGAGCTGCGTCTCGACGTCGATTCGATGGTATCGGGATCGAAACGGCGCGGGTCCTTTTGTCGGCGACGTCGCTGCAAGAGAAACGTGTTCCTGACAGGTATGTAGGTCACCGATGTCCTCCCCTATTGTGAACCGATCGCCTTTTGTAGCACTCGTGTCCTCGGACAGGGCTGAATTGGACGGGACTTTGAGATATTCGGATCGGCGAATTTTCCGGGAATCTTGTTACATCGTTCATTCCATTGGAACGCCGATCTTTTCCCCCTCCGCAACCCTCCCTTACCCTTCTCCGACGGATAACATTTTTATTTGTTTATCGGGTTTGGCATTCCTTCGAACAATTTGCCCTATTCTCTTCCTTATTATACCTTGAGTGAATTCAACCTCGAATGAATTATACCTTGAATGAATTGAACCGTGAATAAATTGAACCTCGAATAAATTATACCTTGAGTGAATTATACCT